>NDGN011536258.1:8663-28747 GCA_002564285.1 Tympanoctomys barrerae
CAGTGGAATAAGCACTTCCCTGGCAAGCACAAGGGCCTGAGTTCAATCCCTGGTTCCGCCAAAGAAAAGAAAGATGACCAAAAGTTCATGCTGAGGGCTCGGATTTAGCCTCAAGCAGGGGAAGGCTCCTGGGCACCATCCACGCACTTACCGCCACTTGCATGGGCCAGTGCCTAGGGCTGGGGCTCCTGAGAAAGCCTGTCCCAACTCATGGAGCTTGCACTTGGGCTCAGGAGGACCAGCATGACGCATGAAATTAGTCCACAAGGTGAGATCCTGACGGACCCTCCCACACAATTACAGAGCCTTTGTTGGTTCAACAGATTCCCACTCTTCCCCTGCACACAGGGCTATCTTCTACACACAGGGCTATCTTTGGTGGAGCCTAAAAACCAGGTTCTGCTGCACCAATTCTGACCTTGGAGAGTATAATCCAGGCTGCACAAGGGTGGGGTGAACAGTTAGCTGGGTGTAGGACTGTCCTACAGGGTCCTTTTGGGCCAAGTGAAATTGTGATTATGAAAACCGCAGCTGCTCCTTTTCAGTGGTGTGGTGCAGCAGGGGGAAGCAGACAACTCTCCAGGGTTTCTGGTTAAACGAAAGGAAAGACATCAAGAGCAAAGATGCAGCCACAACCACAAACACACTCAGCCTCTTTATCTGTGACGAAGGGGCCAAACGTGTTCACTGGAAGGATGACCTCTTTAATCAATGGTGTTGGAAAACTGGCTTTCCATATGCCAAAGGACAAAACTAGACCCAAGTCTATCACCATACACTAAACTAAAGTGAAAATGGATTAAAGATCTAAACATTAAAACAGAAACCCTGAATCTACTGGAGGAGAACGTTGGCGGAAATCTTGAAGACTGGAGTAGGCAGAGACCTCATGAACAAAACCAAACTGCTGTGAAATACGTCAGAGAATCAACCACTGGGATCTCACCTTATTGAAAGTTTCTGCACATCAAAAGAAATCAAGAGTGAAAACAAAACCCACAAATAGGGGTAAAAATCTTAACTAACAGTCACTCCGATAAAGGACTTCTATCTAGAATATATAAAGAAGTAAAAAGGGGCTGGAGAGAGGTATCTTGGTGGCATAAGTGCCTGCCTGGAAAGTGCAAGGTTCCACGTTTGATCCCCATGCCATCTCTGAGTGTGGTGGTACACACCTGTAATCCCAGCACTAGGGAGGCTGAGACAGGAGGGTCACCATGAGTCTGATCTGTATAGTGAGACCCTGTAGACCCTGCACTAAATGCAAAAAAAAAAAAAAAGCTTCCCTGCAAAGAAAGGCAGGACTTGACAGATTCACTGCTGAATTCTCCAAGAATTTAGAGAATACTTAATACTACTACTTCTCAAACTCTTTAATGAAATTGAAAAAGAAGCAATATGCCAAATTCATAAATGGAAGCAAGCATTACCCCGATACCAAAACCAGACAAGGATCCAACCAAAAAAGGGAACTACAGGTCAATCTCCCTAATAGAGACGTAAAAATGCTCAACAAGATACCAGCAAACAGAATGCACCATTTCATCAAGAATATTATATAGTCCAACCAAGTAGGATTCATCCCAGAAATGCAGGGAAGGCTCAACATATGCAAATCAGTAAGTGTAATACACTGTATTAACAAAGGAAAGGACGGAAACCATATGATCACTTCAACAGACACACAGAAAGCATTGACAAAGTCCCAACAGTCACTCATGATAAAAACCCTTACGTACAGTTAGAACAGATGGTCTTTATCTCATAAAAGCCATCTACGAGAAACCAACAGCCAACATCATCGTAAATGTTCAAAAATGTTAGAGTAGAAGCTTTTACTCTAAAATAGCAACAAGACAAGATGTCCACTATCAGCACTTCTGCTTAATGTACTCCTGAAAACATCAGAGCAATTAGACAAGAGAAAGAAAAGGATAAAAAACGAAAAAGTTAAATTATCATTACTTGTGGGTGACATGATACTCTACATAAGACCCAAAAAAACTACACCAACAGATGTCTTGATTTAATAATCAAATTCAGTATTCAGCTGGATACAAAGTCAACACTCAAAAAGCAATAGCTTTCCTGTACACCAATAACAAACTTCTGAGAAATTAGGGAAACACCTTTCACAATAGCATTCCAAAAAAATTAAATGCCTAAGAATCAACCTAACAAAGAAAGCAAAAGACTTCTACGCTGAAAACAATGTTACTCTAACAAAAGGAGGCTAAAGAGGGTATTAGCAAATGCAAGGAGATTCCTTGCTGCTGGGTAGGAAGAACCAATACAATGAAAATGGCCATATTTCCAAAATTCTTGGACAGATTTAATGCGATCCTGATCAAAATTCCAACAGTATATCTCACAGAATTAGAAAAAAACAACCTTAAAATTCATTTGGAACAAGAAGACACCTAGAATACCAAAAGTATTTCTAGTCATCCAAACTTGATTGGAAATTGTATTACAAAGCTACTGTAATTTAATAAAAATAATTTTTAAAAATCAGACCTAAAGATCAGTGGAACAGACTGGAAGATGCAGAAAGGCCAAGCACACTCGGCCACATCTCTCACCGTGCACGACACTAAAACTGAAATGGATCGGAGACCGAAATACTAGAACAGAAGTACTGACTGCCGGGTGAGAGGACAGGTGGCACTCTTGAAGAGCCTACTGTTAGGAAGACGAGGAGGAGCAGAGCCCCAGCTCTAGGGGAACTATCACAAAGGACCAACAGCTGGCATCTCATTTTATTAAAAGCTTTTTGCAAAACAAAAGAAACTACCAACAGTATGAAGAGACAACCCACAGTGTGGGGAAAAAATTTTGCCAGCTGTTTCTCAAAGGATTTTTTATTCAAAAACATCAGACTCTCCAAACTCTAAAGACCCAACCCAAAACTGTGCAGCTGAATGAATACACACTTCTCAGAGGAAGTAGAAACAGCAAAAAAATACGAAAAACGTCCAACCTCACTGGCCATTCAGAAGATGGAAACTGAACCACCACCAAGATTTCATCTCCCTCCAGGAAGCAAGGCCATAATCAACAAATTGACCAGAACAAAAGCCGGCGGGGCTGTGGGGATTAAGGAACCTCTCTCCACTGTCGGTGGGAGCGTAGACCGATGCAACTACTGTGAAAATCAGTGTGGTGATTCTTCAAAAAACTAAAACTAGAGGTTCCATTCAACCCAGCTATCTCCTGTCTTGTTATCTTCCTGAACGAATTAAAAGCATCATACCACAGCACTATGCATACTCATGTTTACAGCTGCAGTTTGTAATAGCTAAATCTTACCAACAGCCCAGGTTCCCATTAAAATATGAGAGTATTTTATACCATGGAGTACTTCTCAGCCATCAAGAATGATAAAACCTGAGCTATTTCGAACTAAATGTATGCATCTTGAGACCATACTCTTATGTAAAATCAAACACATTTTTAAATATTGTATTGTTTCTCTTGAGAAACCCAAAATGCTTATAAGAACCAAAATATATAATCATGTGAAATAAACAGGAAATGTTCAAATGGAAAAAAGAACTAGGGAGAGGGGAAAGGTGAAAAAACAAAAAAATAATGGAAACAAGCTGGTGGTGGCACATGCCTGTTATCCCTGTACTAGGAGGCTGAGGTAGGAGGGTTCATTTGAGCTTGAGGTCAACATGGGCTACACAGTGAGGTCAAGGCCATGCTGAACTATATAGTGAAACCCTGTCTCACCAAAACAAAAACAAAGCTGCAGCACAGATAGAACTGAGGACCAAGGACACTGGGGACCCAAGTCAACAGGAATGTGTAGATACCCAGGCATGGTGGCGTACTCAGGAGGCTAAGGCAGGAGTACCGCTGTTGAGTTCAAGGCCAGCCTCAACTACATGATGAGACCCTGTCTCAAACAACAACAAAAAAGGTAGGCCTGAATCAACCATGGGCTAAGAGGTCAGAGAAGAGGCTCCCAAGCCTCTCAGGTCCTGATGGCAACTTTCCTCTGGGCAACTTCCATCTTCCTGAGGATCATTTCTTTGTCCTGGAGTTTGTTTTTTCTGATGCCAAAACAGTATAGCGTAAGACTGAACTGGCTTAACTACCAATGCATGAAAGACTGGAGTTCACTTTTTGGTTCTGGTATATACACCAGTGCTCCTGTAACTGGGTAAGAAAGCTGAGCCTGCACTTTTGTGACAGATGTTTTATTCATAGGGAATTAAAATCTTGGCAAAGATATACATGGTGCAAACATTATATATAATATGCTTCCCATGATAGAAGGTATACCTGTGAAGGGAGGGGCAATAAATAGCCTTTTTAGTTCTGGTTTAAATAATCTTTGGATGCATTCAAATACTGGGCATTTAATGTCCAAAAGGCTTTTAATAAACAAATTCAGAGTAAAACTGGTTGAAATGTGTATAATACAATTTACCTGTTACACAGCATTATCAATATACAGTCCCGATGATGCATGACACTTGAAGAAAGAAGGGGAAACTCTATTGCACCCACAAGTAAAAAGGCTTTATTCATTTCTGGGACACCGCAATTCAGTATTTATATAAACATTTACACATTGTAGTAAACAGAGTTTTACGTGTAATGCAGCATTACGGGGTCAAAAAACCCTTTTAAGGAAGTCTCAAAATGAACACTTGGAGCCCTCGTGATGTCCGCGTGCAGGCTGCTTTCCTTCTGCTACTCCACTCCTTCCATCGTAGCGGTCAGGCTCCTCCTTCCTCCCTCTGAGGACAGGGACTTCTCAGTGGACACAGCAGACGCTGCTCGCCCGCTTGGCGTCTTGTGGCTTCCAGATGGTGCCACTCCCCCTCAGTGCCCCATTAAGTAATCCTGTGTGGAGTCGGAGGCAAACGAGTCCGCGTCCTCATTGTCGGAGTCGGCGCTGCTGTCATCGGCAGCCGGCTCCCCTGTGAGGGCGATGCGCGCGTAGTCATCAGTGTCGATGGACTTGCAGAAGTGGATGGCGTACTTGAGCTTCTCCTCTAGTACTTGCTTGCAGGAGTACCTGGGCAGCTTCAGCAGGAAGAAGCAGGTATAGGACTCGGGAAGGAAGTGGTCCGGAGGGTTGTATTTATCCAGTACCTATTGCCAGAGACACGACGTAATCAGAGACTACGTACGGGAATAGGGAAAAGTGCCAATCTGTTTCACTGCCTTCATAGACTCTTCATTTGCAGAAAAATATTCTTGGCTATGAAGAACAAGATATCAGAGAACAGAATCTAGCCAATTTTGGAAATAAAAGAATAACCAATTCCTAGGACTCACTTGTAGTGAAAAATAGCAGTTGCTAACTTGATAGTGATTTTTTCCTACAGACCTATGCAGAGACCCAGTGGGTGGCAACAGCGCCCCTTCCCAGCACAGGTGGGGTCCCATCCTGCTGCAGGCCCCGGCACGGGGTGGGTGGGGCACAGCCCTCCAGGAGTCCCCCTGCTTACATCTGGGCTCTCCAGAGCAAGATACGCGGTGACAACAAGAATCATGGGCAAATCTAGTAACCACTCCTGTTTGCGAAGAAAATTACACATGCCCCCAAAGATGCTCCTAAAAAATGGAGACTTTTAAAACTGGAAGGGTGCAGGGAGCCTGTGTGGGAAGATCGCGGAAGGAGGCCAGGAAAGGGGGTCCTCTGCTGGTCCACCTCTAGGGCTGCCTGCTGCCAGGGCCTCAGCAGAGGGGGGGTGCTAATTCTGTCCTCAGTGGCTCAAGGTGAGCTGGACTTGTTTCTAACCACTAGGTAAGACCCAATGTAAAATCTCGTATTTTCAGCCCGCTGAGCAATCTCGTTCTTCTGATAGTAACATACTTCGAGATTAGCCAGTGCAATCAGAGATTCAAACAAACCCTTGATATAAAATGTACATTCAAATTCCAGAATACGCTGCCATCACAGCAGCATGGCTGGCCATGGGGCACAGGTCTGTCACCCCAGCACATGGGAGGCTGAGGCAGGATGACCGCCAGCAGTTCAAGGCCATCTAGGCTACACAGAGTTCAAGGACAGCATGCACTATACAGTGAGACCCTGTCTCCACAAAACAAAAATAAAAACAAAACAGTACTAAGCTCTGTGAAAGATCACTGTCCAAGATCTGCGATGCTGACATCTGAGCCTTCAAGCCAGAGAAGTTGGACGTTTCCCACCTGGTTTCCATGAAGAAACAAGAGGCTTGCTTTCAATCTCCTGCAGGTCACCACTCGGCTGCTGCTGGCCCAGAGCCCCCACAGGCCCAGGGAAGAACCCACCTGGATGACGAAGTCTCTGCCCCGGAAGTCAGCAATGGTCCTGGGCAGCCGCGTCCGGCCCCACACGAAGCGAAGGAAGAGGGAGCGCTCTGTGTTGGAGAAGGACTCCATCACCTCCCAGAACCACTGGATCAGCGACGCAGAAGGCTCGACTCCTTTGTACGTAGCCACCGACTTCAGCAGGTGCAGGGGGATGTCCGGGCTGCCACACACCTGCGAAGGACGCTCTGTCAGGGCTGCCTGGCACCTCTGGCACCCCTTAGTTCTCTAAGAATCTACTGTGTTTTTCTCTAGAGGCTGCTTTGGGCTGAAAGAAGGCCCCAGCTGGACACAAACACAATCCCAAACTAGAACCTCATGTATCCTGAGTGGAAAGAGACACACTTACTGTGACTTCATTTAACACAACGGACACCTCAGAAGTTTAAACACAAGGATTTAACTAAGAAATTAACCAGTGATCCTGGTAAACGTGCCACCATGCAGAGGGCACTTGCAGGGCAGCTTCACCCAGAACACATACCATGGTCTCCAGTTCATATCCCGTGAACAAAGAAAGAAGGGGCACCGGCACCACACGGGCCATGCCCTCCCGGACCGCAGCCACCTGTTCATCAAATTCACGGAGTCTGGAAGAAAGCGGGAGCATCACACCGCTGTCCTTCGTGGCACTGACTGCTCTGCTCTCACCATCCCCAGCCCACCACACCACTGCCACTGGCCTCGCAGCTGGGAATGCCTGAGAGCAGCGTCCCAAGACTTCAAGTGATAAAGACATGCACTTGGAGCTCCGGCACAAGCAAGCTCCAAAGGACCCCAAGCTTATCTATACACAGTGTAACTTCAGGGACCCACAATACACTCCCAGACACCATTCTCGACATCTTCGGGGAACCCAGCCCAACTACAGGCACTGGGCACCCTCAGGGTCCACACTGCTCCTGGCACTTGGGATTGCAAGTAAGGCTCCGGGGCAAATAGCGCATGGCCCTGGACCCCCAGCCACAGCGCTGCGAGGACAGCCACCTGGCATGCGCGGCCTGGACGAGGCACCTGCAAGCACCTGACAGCACAGCCGGGAGCAGAAGCGGCAGGATGTCCTGCCATGTCCCACCCGAGCTGCAATCAAGACATGCACAGACCCACACACCCTGGCCTTGCAGCACGGGGAAGCACGCACTAGGGACACGCAACTTCTCCAGGCAATCTGCCAACGAGCGTGCTTACGTCAGTATCCTGCTTGTGACCAGAACACTTCAACTAGAACAGTACCACTTTCACTCCTATTTTGTGACCACAGTCAGCAAAAGGCAAAGGCAAATCTAGTAGCATTTTGCTATATATAACACTTCTTTAAAAACGCAGACATCCAAGCATCCATTTTCTGCAATGTCTGCTAATTAGTAAACCAAAGCAGTCAAGGAGATGACCACAAACCTGTAGTTTATTGCCAGCCGGACATACTCCGCGCGATTGTCCAGGGTGATGTGTGTGTACTTAGAGCTCAACTGGATGTCCTGGCCACTGGCACTTGGCACTGTGAAGGGCAGGCTCATGGCCTCGAACTCCTCTGAGGTGGCTTCATTGTCACGGATGTACATGAGCCCAGGAATGAAATCTTTATCAACCTTCAAGGAGAAAGAATTCATGTGAATCCAGGTCTTCCTGTGCCCTGCGTGGACCACAGGCCAGCCCAACCCCAGGCAAGCATGGTAGGCCTTGTCCGCCTCGGGGTGCACTTGAAGGACGCAAGTGTGTGGCACATACAGAGACACCGAAGAAAGCTACAGAAAGCACTTCACCAGGGTGTGAGGAAACCACTCATAACTCAACAGAGCTCTGATAAAATAAGAGCAATTCACTTTCAAATTCTCCCAACTTATCCTAAGAAGCTGTTACCTCTTTCTCCTTCCCCAACTTCAAGCAAATTATCTTCTTTAATTAAAAAATAACAACAACAATTGCCTGATAATGACCCCTCCTAAAGCAGGCCAGCCACAAGGAGGTCTGGCTTTGGCAGCAGCATTAGGTCCTCCTCTGTGACGCTGAGGTGTTGTGTGTGGTCACCGCAGCCCGTGACATTCCTCAGCTGATGAGCTGCGCCAGCTGCAGAGCACCACACAGTCGCCTACCACGTTCCAGGTGCTCCCCAGCTTTCCAGACACAGAGGTCCTCTGCAACTGGAAGGTGGTGGCTGAGTCCACTGGATACGCAGGCTAGCCAAGCCCTAGCCCGACTGCAGACCCCACGGCCAGGCTGTCACCTCGCTGAGGTCCGCAATGGTGAGGCTCATCCCAGCCAGCTGCTTCCACACAGGCTCGGCGAGGCTGAGGCTCAAGGGGCTCCCAGTTCGGATGGCAATGCCCAGCAACACTCCTGATCATGAAAATGAAAGACAAGCCATTTTTAGTGGGTGACAGAGTGCTTTGAGTTTGCTCCAACAGGCCCCGGAGCGCCTGCTGCGCACTGAGGCCCCAGTGCCTTATAAACCAAGCTTACGCACGCAGGGGCCTGGGTCCAACCCTAAAGCACCGTGCCTATGCTAAGTTCACAGTGTCCTGTGGTTTCTACTAATTCCTCAGTCTTTCCTTCCATGTATAACATGAAGTACAATGAAGCAATTCCCCGTCCTCTAAAGGCAAAGGAGAGCCAGAGTTCCTCCAAAAAGGTAGGTGCTCTGCTGAGGAGCAGCCGTGGGACCAAGACAGAGGCCCCTCAGCGGACACAGAACAGAAGGACCTGAGGACCCGCCCAGGCTCACCTGAGTCTGATCTCAGACACGGTTAGGAAGCACAGACATGGCATCTCTGACGTTCACAGGCCAGAAGGCCCGAAGTCCTGTTACCGCGCCACCTCACAGCTGTGCGCAGTGTGAGCCTCTGAAGACTCCCCGTTACCAGGCCCTGGGCATGAGGCAGACTCTACACCACCCGCCTCACTGCGCAACACCAGAGTCATAAAGCACATGTGAGAAAACGATTCTATAGAAAAAGGTCTCACAAGCCCAACTAAGCATTTAAAAGACCCCAGGACATTTTCACTCCCAGGACAGGGCAGACCAAGAGGCCCACCCAGAAAGCGGAACATGCTGCTGTGCACGAGCGCCTTGGCGGCCGGGTTGAACAGGTAGCAGTCGCGGTTGGCCCCAGACTCGTCCCTTCCATTGGGCGTCACGATGAGAAGCGGGGTGAGTCCGTTCTGCAGCTCCTCACAGATCTCTGCTATGGACTCGCTGTAGCCGCCTCCACAGTCATCCACAGACTCACCTGGAGGGAGGAGACAGTGGTGTTTGGCCACGGCCCTGTGGCCACCCCGCAAAGCTCAGCACCCTCACTTGGGGTCTGCCTTCTGGGCCAGAGTGTCCAAGTACAACAGGGTCTCACCCACAAACTTGACCTTCCAGACGCGGTGAGGGAGGAGGAGGCTGTCAGGACTAAAGGAGCTCATCTTGGCGCACATCTGCCCAAAGACGGACTTGGTGCCGTCGGGGCCAGCCAACCCACCTTTACTTCTTGAGCGCTTGACCTGGAAAGGAGGAGGCAAACAGGCAAGTGACTGCTGTAGCCAGAAGTCCAGAGGAGGATGCACCTGTGAGGAGGACGCTGGCTCAAGCCTTGCACACACAGCACCGCTGCCAGGCACCACTCACTCTGCAGCAGGCCTGCTCACCGAGTGTGTAAGATGTGAACCACTCCCACTTGTGGAGCCCACACTCTCAGGACCCCTGCGAGCAAAAGTGGAGATAGGGAGGGCCCGGCCAGCCCACCCACAGCCTTGTTCCATAGGCCCTCACTCTCCCACACCACGAGCTGGAGGTCCCCTCTTCCACCACTGCTTCCCAGGCATTAGTGACCATGGCCCGTACCACGTGGCACAGCACAGCCAGGACTGGCAGCATGTAGACATGCATTCAAATGGGACCTATGACAGCACACTGTTTCCTAGGAGCAAGATCTTCACCTCCACCGATGACTTCACTTTGCGGCCACCGTGGACTAGGACGGACTCTCAGTGCTCAGGTGCAGGTGGAATATACCCTCAGCCAGGACGGTCTTCCTCCCTCCTCACATCTCTCCCCACAGAGCCCCTTTCTCTGCTCATAGCTCTCACCCTAAGACCTGGACCGGTCATACCAAGGATGTCCTGTGCCCGAAGGCCAGTGAGGACTTGGCTCCCCTACCGGGCTCAGCCCTGGTGTGCTTCAGAAGGTCCTGGGAAGCTTCGCCTCAGAGGATGACACATGAAAAGTGGGGGGAAAATAGTATTTTTATGCTGACTTTTCCTGTGAAGCCCTCACCACCTTGAACTTATTTTAAGTGAATTCTAAGTTAAGTTTAAACAGGTCATTCTCATTATAGTGATTGCGATCGGGACTAAAAATATGAGAATGAGAAGAACTCCGATGAATTCTAGCTTTTAGGAGGCTCAGGCAGGAGGACTTCAAGTTCAAGGCCAGCCTGGGCAACTCAGTGAGACCCTATCGTAACACACAAATTTGAAAAGGGCTGGGGACATACCTCCACTGGTGGGTTCAAGCTCCTGTATTGAAAAATACAGCTTCCCAGAGAAAGACCCTTCCTCCAAACCCACACGGAGCTACTTCCTTTCACTGCACAGCCACTCTAAGCTACGCACTATTCCCAGGAAACTGAACTCCAGAAAGGAAAGGAGCGTGTCCAGAGCGTCGCCGATGCCACAGCTTCCTGCCGCACCACTGTGCTGTCTCCCTCTGCGGGCTGAACCAACTTGCAGAGGGCACCCAACACTGGCTTCTCCCAGAACAGCCGCCACGGGCCACAGCCGCCATGGGACACAGCCACCACGGGACACAGCCGCCACGGGATACAGCCGCCACGGGCCACAGCCGCCACAGGCCACAGCCGCCACGGGACACAGCCGCCACGGGCCACAGCCGCCATGGGATACAGCCACCACGGGATACAGCCGCCACGGGATACAGCCGCCACGGGCCACAGCCGCCACACTGGGAGGAGCGAAGCCTGCCCTGCTCCACCCATGCAGGCACCATGCTGCCGCTCCAGCTCAGTGCTGGCAGTTTCCCTCATGCTCTTGCTTCAGTGAAAGGCATCTCTGCTCCACGTCTGGAGACACCCCAGACTCAGGAGAGGCCACAAGGCCCTAAACGGCAGCTGGTGGCTGTGCAGAGCGAGTCCCTGGTCAGTCCATACGCATACTGCCCGCGTCTGTAAAAGCCCTGGTAGGAATCTGCCATTTATCCAGTATGCTTTCAACATGCAGCAAACACCTATGTGACCCAAGACTGGGGATATGAAGCCAAGAAGGAAAGGCAGACTCTCGGAAACACAAGGCGAGAGAAACCAAGCAGTACTGCCGGGCCTGGCAGGGACGGTCGAGGCTTCGTGAGGCCTGCCAGCCCTGGCCCTGGGAGCCCGCGCCTGCTGAGGCCATCGCTGACCCACGATGCCCCTGCGTCTTACACTAGGTGATGCGTGAGTCACTGGCTTTCCTTAACTTATAAAGTTTGTAAATGGTCATCCAAGGTGGGGAAATAAAAGCTTTTTTATGAACCTAATTAAACAACCCATTTGTCTGTGGAACTGGCTGACTCTGATATCTGCTATTCTGACGTTAGTGGAGAGACCAGTTCTACCAATGTGGTCACATGCACTGTCCAACAAAGGACAAGCGCTTGATGTCTTAATTCAAAATGCCCTCAAGTATAACTCTGAGAAAAATTCCTAGTCATGGAATCAACATCAGGGTAAAAATCATGTGTTAATAAAAAGGTTCAGAAACAAAGGATTTGTTCTTCATGGCTCTGTTTCCGATCCAAGAGGCAAAGCCAATTTCATTTGTGTACTAAATGTCAAAGGCCACACACTATCATAATCAGTCACTGGGATTCCTCTTTAATTTTAATTAATTTTTAGAGCTGTCAGGTCTGCATATACACGGCAGCAGTATCGATTCAGAAACGGCCTAGTGTCATTTCTTCTGAGGCAGCCTTAGGAACTCTGGCCAGGCCCAGCGCTCAGGAGGGTGTGCTCCCAGCAGGAATGTGAACTCTCACAGTCGTAACTGCTGTGTGCCCCAAAGGCTCTGGCTACTCTACTGCCCTGAACTTATTCTAAGGTGGTGACTGAAGATGCCCAGAACAGCCCTACCTGTACCACGAAAGGAGGACCGTCTCCTAGCTCCCAAGAGTAAACTTGGGCACAGCCCTCAGCAAGAGAGCAGCAGACACCTGTGAAACACAGGTGACCCCACAGAATGAGGGTACAGCAGACATAGGATGGACATAAAGCCAACATGCACCCCTCCACACACTCAGATGGCCCAGGAGAAGTCCCCACTATGTGGGGGGAACAGAGCTGGTTTCTGTTCATCCCTCTTTTGCTTCCCTGGGTTATCTAAAAGAAGTCGTTCTCCTGCTGCAGGGAAAACCCTCCATTCCTATCTGCCAGCCTCCGCACCAGAGTAGGCACATACAGTACGTGCCAGGAGAAGGCAGTGCTTGCTGTGTGAGGTCCAGGTGCGAGGAGAGGGACCCCAGGTCCTCCCTTGCTCCTGCACCACCACAGCATCACTCTGGACATTTGGACCGGGTGAGCGGCCTCCACAATTACCTGGATTCGGTTCAGCTCCACGACAGGACCATGCTGACGATCTCGCACCATAGTTGCTTGCACTACCTTTCTAAAAGCCGCCTCCTAAAATGTGTCCAAGAGATAAAGTTTAGAATCTGGTCGGGAAAACATCAACCAACAAACCTTGACATTGTTTTGTTTCACTTCTTCAGTTCCTGAAAGCCAGACTTGGAAGAGAAGGCTCACAGCCTCTCTCTCGGGGTGTGAAGCCACAGAGGAGCAGCCCGGCACTGCTGCGCAAGGGGCGGACACGTGGCCTGGGAGAGCCAGACCTGGACGGCGAGGGCCAGGGCCTGCATGCACCTCTCCAACACAGGGCTCCCAGGCCACATCACAAATGCATTAACCACGCCACAAAGCAGCAACAGATCAAGGAGGCCTCAGGTCAAGCCAGATTAAGGAGGGAACATGCTGCAGCCCTACACTGACAGACACCTGTGTGTCTGAGATGAAGGTGGGCAGAGGTCAGAAGCAGGCAGCCACACCAACAGGAGGAGAGGGCCTCAGGGGCATCCCAGGAGGAAGACTCCGCGTCTCTTCCTGCTCCCACCCTCCAATCTAACCCTCACTATTCAGCACCCTCAGGCAGGCACAGATCCAAGTAAAACACACTTCCCTCCCATGTAGCTGAAACTGTTGCCAAATGGAAAGAAAGCCAATCCTGAGAAAACACCTGTTTAGACAGGACTCCAAATCATTTAGGGTGCCTGCCCATTAGCTCAGTTGTTGGGGCCAGGGAGATAGCTCAGTAGAGTAAGTGCTTGCCTGGCAATACAAGGGCCTGAGTTCAAGCCCCAGTTCCACAAAAAAAATAAAAAAATAAAATAAAAAATCATTTAAACTTCACTATAGTTTTAACAATAGATCCTCCTCTTTGACAACAACTATATCATAGAATCACAAACTCTTCAGGATTAGAGAGATCCTCAATTCACCTTCCATACTTTTTCTCCTATACCAAGATCCCTCTGCTATAAATCATTTCATCAAGTTGCTATAGACAGCTTGAAAAAGAACCTGACGACTTCCAGCTTTGGGGACCCCTGTGACTTCTGAATCGGGATTCTATTTCTAAAAAGATCTAATTATTAAAAATGTCAATGGGTCAAAACCTGCCTGCGACTCCTCTAATTCTCCCCTTGCCCGTGGTTATAATGATCACTGGGCAAGGATGCTACCTCTCACACTCTGGCAGGGTTTCTGTCTAGGCCGCCTGGAACTCTCAGTACCCTCTGCTGACATCCTGGAGAAGAAAACACCAGTCAGTGTGGGATTTGCCACGAAGCCTGGATGGCAGGTGGGCAGAGAACCAGCGATGAGTCAAGGCTCCATCTGTCCTTTCAGAGTGGTGGGACAAGCAGTATCAGGGAAGCAAGCAGCACTGTAGCACTAATTTTTAATATAAACTCCAAAAAGAAAGAGATACTTGTCTGACTTTTCATATATATATATATATTCTAAGTACTCAGAACACAGGTTGGCAGCCAGCACTCCACGAGTATTTGCTGAGAGAGATGGCTTCTAGAGTCTGCATTTCAGGATTGGCATTTCTGCTGGGTTAACATTTACTGAAGACATCAGCGTCACCTCTGTAAAGACTTCTGCCAAAAATACCTTTCCCTGGGATATGAGAATCCCCCGGAGAGTGTCAAACCCAACAGAAGGCCCAAGTCCAGCTTCGTCGAGAGAGCCCTCCAGGTCAAACATGGGGATGCAGGGGCAGAAGAGCTCCGAGATGTGATGCAGCAGCAGCAGCCGGTTCCGCAGGGCAATGATAGGGATTTCTTGCAAATGATTATACTCCATGGGGACCTGAAACATTTAAACTATGCCATGTCAACTTACATATCAAGAACCCAGAAAAGCCAGCTCTTAAAAAGAAACATGTAAGACAGGCATGGTGGCATATACTGGCAATCCCAGCACTGGCAAGAGGCTGAGGCAACAGGATCACAAGTTTGAGTCTACCTTGGAAATTTAGTGACTCGTGTGACCCTGTCTTACAATAAAAAAGGGCCGGTACTGTAGCGTGGCACAGAAGTCCTGGATTAAATCTCTACTCCCAGGAAAAACAAAAAACTCACAACATGTGAGACATGTACAAAATAAATTTATACAGCTTAGGAGATGTGGGAGAAAAAGTGACACACAGACACGCGTGATGCTGCCAGCACGAACATTAGAGCGTTAAAGCACGACGCCACGCTGCCAGTCTGAGCAGCACGCGCACGCCACGCACGGCGCCTAGCTCCTCCCTCGCCACCCTCTCCACCAGGACTCACCTGTGCAGGGAGCTTGCCAGCGCTGGCAGGCTTGCTGGTCGACCAGGCAAGCGTATGTGCTGAACCACAGGCCACACGGTTGACCTTCTTACCCTGAAGAGCAGCTACCAAGCGAGGCCTCTGGATGGCATTTGTTGTTCCATCTCCTAGCTGTCCCTCATCGTTGTCACCCCATGTATAAACCTCTCCTAAATGAAGTAGATGAAAATAAATAAATAAAAAGAAACCTGGATACCAGGACCAGTGGACCCATGCCTTCTGTAATCACCCATGCCTTCCTGTCCCAGTGTCACTGTTCACTGCCCTTCTACTCAATGTTGGCGATCACGTCCCAGAATACCAACTTCAGGTGTGCCTCAGCTAGGAACACACTCTAGTCACATGCCGAAAGAGCACAGCACTAGCTGGCCCACACACCTTCTCTAGTTGACCAAGAAAGGCACAACACTGGTAATTCTCTGTAAGAAGTAGCATTAAAACAGTGCAATATCCCTAACAACCCAACATATATAGTATTTAGTACATGGACAAAAAGGTCTCACTACACAGATCAGACCCTAGTGATCCTCCTGTTTTCAGCCTTCCAAGAGCTGGGATTATAGGTGTGTGCCACCACGCCCAGTCTCAGTTGCCATTTCAGCACAGCCGGGGGTGGGGGGGAGCACGGCATGCTGGGGACTGAACCCAGTCCCTGTGCCTGCTTAGTCTGCTGAGCTGTCTGGCTGGCCTTTGTCCTTGTATATTACACAGGATGGAAAGTCAGTTTTTAGAAGAACCAAATCCACTGTTTAAGAAACATGTAGCCCTTTACACATATTTACTCTGTGTTTACTGCTATGTCTACATAGGTTATATTCACAGCAGTACCTCGGTGCCAGCTCAGAATACGGGAGTCACTCCAGGCTTCTCGTGCACACTTGGGATCCTCTCCTGCCTGGCACACCTGAGCCCCGTGACCCATTCTCTCTCACACCATGGTTAGCCCCTTCTGTGTGGAACAGCACCCATCACGCTTTTCCCCTCTCCCCCGCTGCACTCATCATGCACTGAGCTGACTCCATAACTGCGCTGTGAGGGCACACCCACACTCTAGCTCAGTGACGCCCTACACCTGTCCACACCCAGCAGAGAGAACCCCGCCAATTTGCTCGTGTGGACCCCCACTCAATGCACCGGTGAGTGCAGGCCTAGGCAGGAGGTAAGCACGCTGCTCGTGACTACCTGGACTTGTGCCTGACAGGGCTGTGCCTGCTCGCTGCAGGGCATGCTGGGGAGGAACAGAGGACATGAATCACTTCTCTACTACAATCAGCAGTGACTCAACCTTACAACACTTTTATAGTAGGTTCCAATGTGAAAAGAAGTATGATGATTCTCATGAATAACAAATCTTACGTCAACTACACAAAGAGCACACATACACATTCCCTGATTCTAATCAATGAAGTCTAGGGCACAGTGACCCCAACAGCAAAGAGACATTTGTTACCTGGGCTTTGTCCTGTAAATACCTTCTCATTTAAAGACACCAGTCCTTCTTAGAAAATGGCTAATTCTAGGCTTGGAGCATAGACAGTATGGAATTACAGATCCAGCCAGGGATACAGCTCAGGGGCACAAACCCCTGCCTGGCAAGCACAAGGTCCTGAGTTTGAGTACCAGTACCAGAAAAAAAAAAAAACTAAAAAAGACATACAGTTCATTCTGAATACCAAAGGAAAGAAGTGCTCAATGTCACAGACATGGGCCATCCAAATTGCTCAGCAGATTAAAGCACCTGCAAGCAGGTGCAGGGGCCAGGGGTTCAATTCTGGACCTGCCGTGCCAGCCCTGCCTCCAGGGTGCACTGAGACAGCAATTGAGACCAGGTATGGTGGCGTGCACCTGTAATCCCAGCACTTGGGAGGCTGTAAACAGGCAGATCACTATGAGTCCAGGCTAGCAGTGAGACCCTGAATACCCTGTGGACCCTTCCCTAAAATACACACACACACACACACACACAGCCATAGACATATCAAAAGGACAAGAAGCTCACTAAGCAAGGTACAGTTTGAGCATCAAAGTTGTATACAACCTGTTGAATCCATTAGGAAACCATGAATCCCATTCATATGTAAATGAGTTAAACGCATCAGTGGATGAGAAAAGCATTACTTAAATACATTTAGAATCTCTTCCCACTTAATAATTACAAAAGCTGTGCAAAGTGGAAAAGCCTGACAGCCATCATCTTTTTTTCTTTCCAGGACCTGCGAATGAACTCAGGACCCTGTGCTTATTAGGTAGGCACTTATGCCACTGAGCTATCTCCCAGCCCCAGACACTACCTTAAGTCAAGTGGCTGGAGTCAGTGTTATTAATGAGGAGCATGCCCAGGAAGAGGAGAAACAGAGGTAGCTTCTGTATGACTGAAGCATGAGATTCAGGGCAACAAAAGAGAGATTCTATTCTGAGAGGGAAAGGAGGAGAAAAACTCCGAAAGCCAGCAAAAAAGTGTCAAGAAATCTACACAGCACACAGAATCAGGGACAATACAGAAAAATGTGGTAAGCGGCAGTGGCCCCCAGGCACAGGTGGGAGCCAGACTCTGCAAGTTGTGCAGAAGGCAGGGGACACTGCTGGTCAGTGGATGCACATCCACAGTCTGCTTCAGGAGAAAGCCACACCTCACAGTCGCTTGGGATCAGTTCAGGGGTTTGGTCTGGGTGTCACCCTGCACGGCAAGCCAGCCCTAGGGAGAACAGTCCATAGAGTGTGAGGCAGTCTCTCAGACTGCAAGGGTCATCACTAAGAGGGGCACTGTTGCTGAGGATGGAGCTGCTCTGGAAAGCAAAAGGCAAGGGACAGTCAGCTGCTGGGATCCCTTGACTTCCTACCAAGTTGGTGGTGCACAGCTCACTAGTGACTGGAGAAATTCTGACACAGGCTGCTGAGGAGAGTGGCAAATCACATTTCTCCCACCCAGCCCAGAAGCTGATGGCCTAACTGCTCCTCCCCACACACTGAGGCATCGTGGGTACAGGCAATTGCTTCAATCTCCACCCTGCTCTTGGATACATTACCTCCCTGGCACGGCACACACAACACCAAGGCTTTAGCCGTGAGACAACTTGGATGTCTGACACACCCTTCCACGTGGGCACACAGTGAGGCTTCAGACCGGAGACTGAGCCCCTCCTGAACAGCCCACCTAAGGCACAGATTGGCAGGAGAAGAGACTCCCGCAGGGACACTCACTACCTCCACCCTGGAGAAGGCTGAGGCCCACACCCTGTGTAGAAGTGGCCTGTGTGGACAGGGGACGAGCACCATCAGTAGTTGGCAGGTGGACATCACTTCTCCCCAGGCACACAGAACACCTGCAGCGCAAGGACACAGGCAGGAGGAAGACCTCACTTCAGCTACAAAGAATCTTTTCACTGTTCATCCCCGCTTCTCTTTCCTGCTCTTTAGTTACCTACTCTATTTTTATTTTTATTTTTTTGTGGTACTGGGATTCAACTCAGGACCTTGCCCTTGCCAGCAGGTGCTTATTTTACTGAGCTATCTCCCCAGTCCTATTTTTACTTCGTATTTTTAAAATTTCTACGAGGTATACTGGCACATGCCTGTGATCCCAGCACTTGAGAGCCTGAGGCAGAAGGACCGCTGTGAGTTTGAGGTCGCCCTGTGCTACATAAGCAAGTTCAAAGTCAGCCTGAAATGCATAGTGACACCTTGTTTCAAACCAAACCAAACCAAACTAAAATCTTCCCACAGATTCTTTTAAAATCATAACTTCAAAGGACCCTTTCTCTCTCTTTTCTACTATCTTCATTTTACTGTTATCATGATCCATTTTACTTTCATTAATTCATAACTTGTTAGACTTATTCTATAATATTCTGATTTTCTTCTTAGCTCATTGGTATCAATCAAATTGTGTTATTTCTGACAAGACTGTTACTAAATTTCCACACTGATTTTTTTTTTCTGTATTTTAGAGAAAAGTCTACAGTGTGTTCAGGGTCTCACCACCAGATCGGACTCGTAGTGATTCTCCTGTTTACAGCCTCCCAATGCTGAGATTACAAGTGTGCGCCACCACGCCCAGTCTCAATCACTGTCTCAGCGTGCCCCGGGGCACAGCAGGCCTGGGGATTGAACTCTAGCCCCTGTACCTGCTTGCAGGTGCTTTAATCCACTGCGCTATTTGTCCAGCCCTTCCATACTAATTATTCATCAATCTAGTGTTTACTATTAATTACTTTTCCATATTTTTCAATATTCTTTTTAAGCCTTTTTTCCTATACTACATTTTGATAGAATATCCAATTCCACTTTTGCATGATTAGCAGAGGGACCCCCACCCTGCAGGTCACACAGAAAGAGCCAGTCTCACAGCACACATATTATCAAGCCCTGTCACAGGAAGAGAAGCCACAGGACAACTATACTACTAAGTCCAGACAGAGGTAGTTAAAACGCCTCTCAACATACCAATAGTGCAGGACACAGCATCAAGAGAAGACAAGTCCCCACGAAGGTCTTCCATAAGAGTGGATGGAGGACACACCAAACCTAACAGATGCACAGATCTCAATGCAAAAACATAAGAAACAAAACAACACACATATATATATATACACACATACACACATACAGTGACATGGTTCCTCCAAAAGACAACACATTCACAGCAATGGTTTCCAATAACAAAATAGCAACTAATTCAAAGAGAAAAATGGTAAGAATGATCAGTGAGGACCTCCAAGAAGATGGGAGCATTAAGCAGCAACAAATCAGCCTCTCCAAGATTTGAAATGCGACACTGGAAAATAACAACCTGGGCGCCGCAGCCAGCGCGGGGAGAAGATCAGGCGAGAGACTGAAAAGCAAGGAGACCAATTGCTCT
>NDGN011536261.1:6775-20106 GCA_002564285.1 Tympanoctomys barrerae
TTTCTTTCTTTCTTTCTTTCTTTCTTTCTTTCTTTCTTTCTTTCTTTCTTTCTTTCTGTCGTTCATGTATTTGGTTGCTACAGGGTCTCATTAGGCAGCTCAGACTCATTGCGATCCTCCTGCTCTCAGCTTCCCCAGCACTGGTGTGTGCACTACACCTGGTCTCTGGCCTGCTTGGCCATCCTGGGTGTGGGGCTGCTGCAGCATGTGGTGCTGGGGACTGAACCGTGGTCCCTGCGCTTGCCTAAACCGGCGCTTTAGTCTGCTGGGCTCTCCTGTGCTTTCTACTTAAGTAAAAGTGAACTTAGGCTACACCATATCTCAAACTTGCTTCTTGTAGTAACATCCTGCTAGACAGTGACCTCTTTAGCCTTCCTCTGTATCCTGTGGAAATTTGTGGCAAGGAAGGTGAATGTCACTAAGGTGGTGAGAAGTGGGGGAATGGCAGGCATGCAGGTGTGTTGGTGAGGTGGCAGAGCCCAGACCCTCACTAGCCCCACCGCTGGTATCCCATCACTTGTGGGGCTAGTGAGGGTCTGGGCTCTGTCCTTGTTACCCTCCCTTGTCAGCCAGAGGCTGAGAGGGTCCCACTCCCTGGGTGTGGTCCCTGGCATGGACATTACCCACACCTCAGCCAGCCCAGGCCTCCTGAGACCTGCAGTTTCTTTGTTTTCACTTTGTATGGACAGTACATTTAAAGTTAATCCTAGACATTATATCTTTCCACCTACAAATACTTCAGCACGTTTTAAAAGATTTTTATACAACTGACTATAAACAATATTAGATATACTAAGGAATTTTCTTTTTCCTTTCTTTTGTTGTAGTGCTGGAGATTAAGCCAACAAGTTTCATACCAATCTACATCCCTAGCTTTTTCCAACATGTGAATAGCATGACAGCCAAAGAGGGAGGTGCCCGTGTTTTGTTGTGAGTCATACATGCTGATACATGTAATGTGCAAGGGCAGAGAGCTATGCTTTATTTAAAATCATTTCAGCAAAAGAAAAAAGAGATAGATGAAGTAAATGCAGGGAAATCTCAATATATAATCTGCATGACAACTACTGAATGTTCACTATTCTACTCATGCTGCTTTTGAAGTATGTGAGGATTTGTATGACAAAAACTTACAAAGCAACTTTGGTCCGAACATTCTGAGGGATGCATGCTTGCATGTGTAAAGGCTGGAGACCAGCATAGAACTCTCCTGCGGCAACCCCTGCTCTGCTGTGTCAGGTGGGGGAAACACCCCCTCATGTGACTTCTCATTACTATTAGTTCTTATTTTCAACCCTTTCTTCAGCACTGTGACTAAGCAGAGTGCACTACAGCTAAGGAGAGGGGCCTCCCAGAAGCCCCCCAGCCTGGGCCCCCCAGCACTCAGGCTCATGAGGACACTGACCTCATGGATGTGCTGGCAGAAGGCGGGTACTGTGGTGAGTTGGCTGATGAGGTTCAGGTAAGCTGCACCCAGAGCGTAGAGGGCACAGCGGTTGTACATGGGTAAGTTCTCTTCATTGACCTGGGCCACATCCTGTGGCAACAAAGATGGGCCTTTGAAATTTTTCAGTGACAAACTACCCTGGAATCCCACCCTCCACACCTCTTCCCAAACTTCTTTATAAGACTCATCTCTTTTTAGGCTCAATAGTCAGCATTTGCCCCATAACTTCCCGGGAGACACAGTCATCTTCGTTAATGCTGAAGGAAATGGAATAATCCATGTGCTGGGGATCTTAAATATTGAATAAAGTGGCAATGCCCTCAACTCCCATGTGGTAGTTACAGCTGCAGCAACCATTGTTGCCCAAACCCTATGATCCCAGTGCTGGGAAGCAGTCTCTTATGGTAGAGTTGATTCTCAGAGGATGGGGGTAGGCAGCCTGCTAATCTGGACTCCCAACTGAGAAAGCTGTGAGTCCTCAGAAGCCTGGGACACAAAGGAATCTTAATTCTTCAGGAGAAATAGAATTAAGAAAATTGTCAAGTCTAGGTCAGCCCTGGAGAATTTAGCACTGTTAGGTTGTGGTCTGAGCCTATCTTCACTGAATTTTCAGGCTTGCCACCCTTGCAGGCTTCAGACTTAGAGGGCCCAGCCTGAGGAGAAGTCTATGGACCCGTCCCAACTCCCTTGGGATTGTACTTCACCCAGGCAGACCTTAATCTCAGGCCTGGTCTAGGACCACACTGGCGGCTATGCATCCTGCAGGAGGCTTCATTAAGTATACATGGCCCCCCTCCTTGGGAGACTCACTTAGCAGCTCTGAGAATATGTATGGTATTATTAACATGTGCTCAAGGCAATTCTACAGAACAGCTAAGTCTGAGAACCAGAGAGTCTTTAGACAAGTTTGTTTAGAAATCACTCAGGACTTATGGATATCCTCTTAGGAATCCCTGGAGTCTCACTCAGACTTGAAATTGCAGGCACTCACAGGTATTTCTGAATGACCCTGTTACCTAGGTCTTCTTTAAAGACCTGTGAAAATGAACCACAGCCAAGAATGAAGCACTCTCTGAGGTTTCCCAGATAAGAATACAGCATTGCCAGGCTCTGAAAAAATTGCTGAACAGCTGCTACTTCACACTTTTACCAGTACTTGGCCAGGACAGGCCTCATCCCGGATCCTGGTCCCTGGGTCCTGCCCAGCCCAGGCCCACCTGAACAGCCAGCACCAGGCGGATGAGGTCCACCACCACCTCCTCATTGGCCAGCTCAATGCTGATGAGCGCCAGCAGGCCATAGAGAGCCTCGTAGTGCTTCTGGATGTTCGTCTCCTCCTTGCAGCTCAGGTAGATGTGCCTGTAGAGCTGCTGGGAGTGCTGCAGACAGGGCAGGGGCAGAGGACAGCCACAGTGAATGAGGTGGGAGTGGATGTCTTCAAAGCAGACCCCAGCAGAGGGGGGCCTCAGCAACCAAAGCTGGCAACTGGCAACCAAAGCTGCCCAAACCCAGCTGCAGGAGCAGCACATGACCAGTGGCCAGGGACTGGTGCAGCAGGGGTGCTACTGGCTTTGGCCCCAGGAGTAGGGTCACTGCAGGCTCTGTACCTGGGCTGAGGTTGGGGGGGGTTGCTAGTTAACAGACCACACCTATTACAGAGAGAAGGGCAGGCCCTGGGGACAGTGAGGAGCAGGGAGTCAGGGCCAGGAAGGCTGGGCCCATTGGCGTGGCCTACTTGGGACTCACTGGCTACCTTCTTCATGAAGACTGTGTCCTGTCGGGAGCACTTGTCCACTTTCAGCTTCAGGACTGAGATGTCACTGAGGGTACTGGAAGGAGACCAAAGGGACCTATTAGCTCCCGGGAGAGTCCATCCCGAGCTCACAGTGTCAATGGGCTTTAACCCCAAAGCTGTAAGTTGGTACCAAAGCCTCCTGCATTCTCCTGACCCTGGTTCTTAGCTCAGTCTCTATTTTCTCCCACATTCTCAAGCTTGTGTTCCCTTCTCTCAAATCTTTGAGCCGGATTTTTCTCTTCTTCCCTTTAGGCCCCTCAAATTCTCTCAGTCTCTACTAACAACGCTACATTCTTTTCGCCAACTGAAAACTCTCCTCAGCACTTCCTTGCCACCCTACAGTCTGACCCCAGACACACTTTCCTTCTGTCTCCTCCCTGTGCAGGATTCCAAGGTCAGTGCTACCCTGAATATGCAAATTGTCCTTCCACCTGGTATGAGGCTACTGACCAAGAAGACAAGCCCTTCTGGGAATCTTCTCCCCCATCATGTAAATACAGGTGAGGCCCCAAATTCACCTTATGGTAGAGAACTTATGGCGGTTGCCATGACGATCAATGAAACTGATGAGAATCTCTAGAACAAAGAGGCGGATTTCTGCATCCTCCATGAGAGCAGTGGAGAGAAGGCGGTCCAGAAAGTTGCTGGGCAGGGCTGACATCATATTACTGCACTGGAAACCTGTAGACACCTGCAGGGAGTCCAGCACAGGTGTGCTTAGGAACAGGACACATCATCTTGGGTACAGCCAGAAGACAGAAAAACAGCCAGCAGAAATGGGGTCTGAGCAAATATCCATCCACTCCCTCCTTCTCAGCTGTGCCACACACAACTTTTTGGAACACTACAAAATCCACCTAGACAAGCTATTGCGCATGGCTCAGTAGACAGGTGGGTAGATGGGAACAGGGGCAAGGATGCCAAATGTTAAGAGCAAACGGGATGAGCAGCAAAGAGGAACAAGAGCCAGGGAACTCCTGAACCCAAGATTGCAGCTGGGCAGGGACAACCACATTGCCACCAGGGCAGTGTGTCAGGGAGTGTAGACAGCTACAGAACAGATAGTGGGAGAACCTGTGGAGCCGGGCTGAAGAATCAGACCTTGTAACAATCATCCCAGGGGACACACCAATTGTATCTGGTTGTTCTCTCCTAGCATGGTGACAACGATGGCCTCTGACTAAAGTCAGCTGGCATCAATGGACACGTTGTTATGATGCAAAAGCATCTGACAGCAGCAGGGCATCTTTCCTATTGAGGCCACACTGCAGGACAATGCTGTGGGTCATTCAGTGGGGCTAAGGGTCTAGCCCAGCCAGAGCATCAGTAGTGAATATCTGTGTCCACTGAAGGGGGAAGTATGTGTGTGCAACCCAAAAATGTCACCTCCGTGAGATGCCAGGCACAAATTAATGAGGGTAAACTGAGCAATGCAATGGCAGGAGTGCGAAGATCTAAGGAGGTAACTTTATTCCTCCATGCTGGCAGTGTGAGAGCTTTGTGAAATACAGTAATGTGAAGAGTGAAGGCTGGTGAAAGGGAAAGGAAGGTCTGCATGGGCTTGGGGGTCTGCCCAGGCTGGCACAGTCAGACAGACATGGGTGGGGTGGGAGGTGGGCCTGGGAAAGGAAAGGCACAGGGAGCCTCCAACTCTCCAAGTCATGCACTGTAAACTGCGCTTTACTGTGATGTAAGCGGCAAGATCCAGGAACGGCATCTCTAGAAAACCTCCCCGTGGCTGCATTTAATAGTCAAAAAGAGATAGAGGAAAGAGTAACTATGAGATTCATCTAGCTGTGAGATGCCCACAACCTGCGCAGAGCCAGGGCTAGGGCTGCGTAGAGAGTGCTTGAGGAGCATGTCATAAAACTCCGGCTCACAGTCTCTGGGGAGCCTCACTGGCCATGGGAAGTGGTGTTGAGAAGACTGGACTGAGGCTCCAGTAATGGACGGACAGAAGAGGCAGACAAGCTGGGGTAGTCACGCACTCCCATGTCCCAGCACTGAGAGAGGCTGAGGCAGAAGGACCACAAGTTTGAGTTTTGCTTAGGCAAGTTATCAACTTCGCAAGACCTTGTCTTAAAGAATGAATGAATGAATGAATGAATGAATGAATGAATGAATGAATGAATGAATGACTAAATAAGTCAGTCAGTCAGTCAGGGGAAGGAGTGTAGTTCAGAATCCCTGGATCTGACCCTCAGTGAGAGAGAGAGAGAGAGAGAGAGACAGACAGACAGACAGACAGAGACAGAGGAAGAAGGAGGAGGAGGAAAAGGAGAAGGAGGAAGAAGGAAGGGGAAGAATGAGGAGGAGGAAAGAGGAGGAGGAGGGAAGGAAAACAAAAGAAAGCCACATAAACTGCTGCTGAGGTAAAAGATGGTGGTTGGGAGAAGCAACAGGTCCAAGTGCCAAGGGGGAATTGGGAACCCGAGGGAGACAGGACCTAGGAAGGGTACAAGAAAAGAATAGAGTCTGTAAATTCTATCTCAAGACATACCCTGCCTAAGTGACAGAGCTATTAGTAGCCAATAAAAAACTCTGTGAAAATCAGAAAAGGTATTTGCCCTGCTTCCAATCACCCCCAGTGTGGTACAGTCAGGCTGGCTAGTGGAGTTAAGTCCCTCATTCATTCTTCAGCTGGGCATATATATATATTTTTTTGTATTTTAGGGAAGGGTCCACAGTGTGTTCAGGGTCTCATTACTAGATCGGACTTGTAGTGATCCTGCTTACAGCCTCCCAAGAGCTGGGATTACAGGAGTGTGCCACCATGCCCAGCCTCAATTGCTGTCTCAGTGGGCCCCGGGGACAGAGCCAGCACGGCAGGCCCAGGGATCAAACCTCAGGCCCCTGCACCTGCTTGCAAGCGTTTTAATCCACTGAGCTATTTGGCCGACCCCTGACTGGGCATATTTGTACAGTGTGCAACTTGCACAACTATATATGGTGGCCTCCTTTTAGTTTCTTGGAAAGAGCTGTGTCCCTGCAGAGGCAGAGCAAAAATGGGAATAGGATCGGCTCACCTGAAGGAGGGATTTCAGCAGCATAATCTGGGTCAGCCGGTTCCTGTTCTCCCTGTGGACCAGAGACACACACTCAGCAGGCTGGAGATGTGAAGGAGACCCCACATTTGTCCACTTGGCTTTCTCCATGTGGTAACCTTGGGAACCCAGGACAGTGACTTCCAGACCAGGAAGCACACCAGGGAATTAATGGCTCTCCTGAAGGGTGTTCTGTGGGATCTGAAGGTCCCAAGGCCTGCCAAGGAAATGGGGAGTACAAGGGAGAAGAAAAGGCAGAGCCTTCGCCTCAGGAAGTAAAAGCACAGGGTGGAACAGGAAGGAAGCTCACCCTGCCCTCCCGGAGTCCATGGCGTGGTGCAGGGAGGGCAGCGGCACCTTGCTCATGATGAAGAGGATCACCTCAGAGCGCTGGTAGGTGGGCAGCGTACTGGCAAAGGAGCCTAGGAGAGAGGCAGAGAGCGACAGCCAGTGAGGACTGCAGCGTCACTCCTGGCTCAGTGCAGCTCTGCCCAGGAGGAGTGCAGGTGTGAGTGGCTCTGCAGGAAGGGGCCCAGAGTTCTTTTTGGCCCCTGTTTTGTCACATCCCTGAGGTGCTGTGGTTAAGGCCTTGGCTCCTTTACTAGGGAAGGAGGATGGAGATGATGGCACGGGACAGGGCAGGAGCTCTTGTACCCACTGGGCCTGGGGCCTCAACGCAGCTCCTGAAAGCATCATTCCTGTCCTGCCACCTTCCCAGATTGGAGGGACGCTCAGAGGGCCCCAGGCAGGAACTGTCAGAGGTGAGGGGCTCCTCACACACTTGTGGGATGACTTAGATGAAATCAGAGACCACCCCAGGGACAAGGGGCAAAATAACTCCTGGGCCCTTGACCTGTTATTCATTAAAACCACAACTGTGCTTTCTTCTGAGGTAGACTTAATAGTAGTTTTACTAAAACCCCTGACTCTTCACTTGGGCCTACAAGTGCCTAATAGGTAACTAAAAGCAGGACAAGGCTTCACCTTCAATTTGTATCCTTCACCTTAAAACCTGGGATACTGGCATTTCGATATTTTAAAGTTGTCAATAGAGCAGTGTTAACTGGCCATAAGCTTACCTTGCCTGTCTTATCCTCCTTCAAGATGGAAAAAAACCAAGATAAGAGTGAGGTTTAGGATTCTCGGAACACCCAGTTACTAGCCCTGCATTTCAGACTGTCCATTGAGGAGAAGTCTAAAAGTCTCCAGCCACCGTCCTGAACCAGCAGTTATAAGCATCCCACGTGGAGGACCACCTGAGCAGCTATTCTTGAAAGAAGAGCGATTGTCTCCATTTTGGCTGAGCACCAGATCCCCAAAACATTAGATACTATCTCGGTAGCATAATGCAAATTACTTTCTCTGTGTATAAATATGTTTTAGTGTCTTTACTTTTGGGAGTGGTAGATTGGAATTAACTTGATGGGATTTCAATAACATATCTTTGGGATTGCAAATATTGACTTCTTGGACTGAGATGAAAACCTGGAGGGGACTCCTACAATTGGTGTTCAACGTGGCCAGAACACGCGACCTTCTCAACACAATGACCACTAACCAAAATCACGTGTGGGCAATCCACTGGACCCTGTGTGACCAAATAAGAGGTAAGTGGAGTATTGTATTAATCATAGTGCTCAGATGCAAGTAGCAAATAGGAATCTATTCATCAAGAGTAACAATGGGGCAAGCTCAGTCTTTATCTACAAAGAAAAAAAATTTTTTCAGCAAAAGCAGAGCCTCACAGGACAGACAGAATCATGCCTCAAGCCAGGAAGTTTTCCCTGGAGCTACAAAATCAAGGCTGAGATAATGACTGATGGAGCCAACTCCACCCCTGCACCAGAAAGCCCCCTCCAGGTACTGCTCAACCTGGGCCCATCCCTACCTTCTTTACCTTCTAATTAAAGCTTCGGCCTGTCAATGGGTGCTGGTGTTCTAGTTTTTTTCTTAACTAAAGCAAGGACCCATGCTAGGCAGAGACAGCTTTGGAGCGCTCCACATCCAGGTGTATAACATTTCCTCTGTGGTCTCCCCTTCCTTCTCTTTTGTCTGCACCTCCCTCTGGTCCCCAATGCATGAGGTAGGCATAGGGGAGGGCACAGAAGAATTGTCTTTGATCAACAGCCCATGCTGAGAAACCCATCCAGGCTGTTTTGTGTTCTTACTCCGGGGTTGTCGGGGCCAGGCCATACATATCATGGCTGGCTTTATTCCCCAGTGTCCATGAATGACACCATAACTACAACGGACGCCTCCTAGTGGCCTGGTCTCCCAGCCCCTCTCCTCTCCGCCGAGGCCTCGCTCATCTGGGGCCCCGCCCCCTGTAGCCTCAAGGAAGAAGCACCCGCCTGGAGCCCCGCCCCCGGCCCTGCCCCTTCAGCCCCGCCTCTCCTCACCGATGGTCTTGATGACAGCCTCCTGGAACATGCGCTCCTCGTGCTCCTTGATGATCTTGGTGCCCAGGCTCAGTGCCCCATCGTAGCTCCCCGTCAGCGCGTAGTCGATGCTGAGCCGCAGCTGCCTCAGCAGCGTGTTGAACATCTCCAGCACTGTGGGCCCTGGGAGCAGCGAGATGGGAAGCCCGAAATCAGGGCCACCTCTTGCCATGAAGCAAGGAATCCTCTGCAGGGCAGCTCCTTGTCACCGGATACACAGCCTGCTCTCCCTCACTCTCGCTTGCTCTCTCGCTCACTCGCGGGGGACCCCTTACCCACAGAGCCAGTGGCGGCGATGACTGCTGCCTCTGACAGGACCTCCACGATGCCTGCGCGCACCGTCGCCGCACTGCGGCTGTTGGCATCCAGGTGGCTCAGGAGCTGCTGGATAACCAGGTGGGAGTGCTGCGGCTGGGGGAAGGAAGACACGCTGGTCCCCAAACAGCAACCCCCGCGTGGGCCGGGCAGCCCTCTTCTGGGACCCAAAGGTTGGGGTAAGGAAGCCTGTCCCTGTCCCCAGGGACATCGTGGGCGGCACCAGACCCATGTTCCCTTTCTTGCGCCCCCCCCCCCATCCTGGGCCATCGAGGACAGCCAGATACCAGGAAGGTCCCATAGTGCACATTTTCCTGGTCTCTTTTACCTCAAAGTCCACTTAAAAATACTCTTTTTCCATTGCCCTGGCCCAGAGCCAGTTTGAGAGCTGTATGATATTGTTCACACTAAGACAGGTATGGAAATGCAGCACAGGTGGGTGTCATGTGACATGGTCACTGCAGCCAGGTGCATAATCTGTAAGCTTGCATTTTGAGTGAATTTTTCATTTGCTTTTTCTAGGACCTTTCATATTTTGTCAAAATATTGTCTACTATGACATACTAGATATGAAACTAAACTGGCACTTTGCCATGGCTGGCTTGAGAAGCCATGGTGCAGACCAGGAGGAGTTAGGAGAAGTCAGAAGACATCTGGCTTCCCTCTTAGGGACTGTCCTCCATCACAGGCACCTTGCCAAGGAGGACAAGTGGGAAGAGGGCAGCCACTCTACCTGAATTGAGTACATGATGATTTTGAAGCAGCGGATGGCGAACACCTTGGGTTCCCACAGGGAATGGTTATCCAGATGGCTGTGGGGGAGAAAAATATCAGGGGGTGATGTTAGGGAGAATACAGACACAGGGCATGAAGCTAGAACCTGCATTCTGTGTTGGGTGCCCTCCCACCTGCTCCCCATGCGCCACTGGGCATAGCTTTGCCATCACAGTGGAGGGAACATAGGTACCAAAAAGGAACAGACTTGGCCACAGCACTGCAACAGTGCCTCCTCCTCCCCTCTCCCCAAGCAATCGGAAGATGCCAGGGCCGGGAATACTTCAAGGCAAGGGCTGGGAGAGGCAGGGACTCAGCTCACATGAGAACAGGCTTGATGGCGTTTTTGATATTGCCGAAGGCAGCCCGGCCCAGCAGCTCTCTCAGACACCTCTCTGCCAGCTCTGCAGGGTTCTCCTTCTCTTTTTCTGGTGCTTGGAGAGGTGAGGGAGACCGGCTGGGGAAATAGTCACATGGGTAAAAGGGGGTACGAGGCTGGGAGTCAGGCTTTGTGCACCCCTGGGTTTCCTCCACACAAATGATGATGTCAGGACCAGCAGGAACTTGATACAGCCTGCTCTAGGCAACAGGGAGACTATGGCCATCAGAAACTAAATAGAGTAAGAAGCCCACAGTGAAGGAAGACTGGAAATCCCTGTGCCTCTGTGGAAGGTGCCTCTAAGCACCACAAGCCAGATGAGGCATTGACCATGAGTGTCTGTCTACCCAAGACCTCATACTGACTTAACTGGAAAACCTCAGGACTCCAGGTCCCAAGACCACCTTAAACTATAGCGAGAGCAGTCAGTGCACGGCGATTCCAGAAACAGCCACTAGGGGGCACACCACCTCCCCTGCCAGTCTCACCTGGCCAGGAAGGGCCAGAGGCAGTGTGTATCTTTACCCAGCATGGGAAATACAGGTGGGACAACGTAAACCTTCCCTTCCATCCCATTCCACAGAGGGAAAATGAGGGCCAGGGAATGTTTAGGGACTCCCAGAGTTATCTGCAACTCAGTGGCTGTGACTGATCAGGCACGTTTGTGGTACCAGGGACCAAGGTCAGAGTTTGCACTGAGCTATATATACTGCCCCCTTAAAAGAGTATTTTATGTTAAGACAGTCTCTCTCTTTAACTCACTAACTGCCTTGGGCTTGAAGCTGCCATTCAGAGTTTTGGGATTACAGGCGTGCAGCAGCACATCCAGCCAAGCAAGCCTGAAATAGAATCAGGAAGTGAGGGAGGAAGGAAGGTCCAAAGGGAAAGCCCTCTCTAACTGCAGCCTTGGCACACACGCTAAGCCTCCATTGCCTGCTGCTTCTAAAGAGACGAAGGAACCCGACTCTTGGTCCTCTATGTGCCCTTTGTGTCTGGAGAAGCACCCTTGCCCCAAGGGAGGCCAGCGTTAGGACTGTCCTCCCTCCACTATCCAGCCAGCACAAGGCCTGACCCCAGGTTCCCCAGGAGCCAGCTTTGACTCAGGGCAGAACAAGCCACAAAGCTGCGATGATCGCTAGCCACGTCCTGTGTTTCACCTTCGGGCCAAGCCTCGAGGTCCCCAGGGGCTGGCAGCAGACTCAGGCTGCTCCGGAGCTGTTCCAGCTCACTGACCTTTCTGCCTCCTCCACGTGCTGCAGGTTGAAAAGCAGTGAAGGGACGATCTTGTCCATGTGCTGCGGGTCCCAGATATTGGCCTGTAGTTCATCATTCACCGTCTTCCTCACCACCCCTTGCAGACCTTTGATGCCTGACATTCGGATTCTGTAAGGAAAGGCAGAATGGGATCCTGGAAGAGCTACTTCTGGGGCCAGGAACACAGGGCAGGGCAAGGGACACACTATCCACCCCAGGCAGAGGGAGACCACCTGCTCCCCCTCAGGAATGGGACCTGCTGGCTCTTATCCTGTGTGGGTGGCCAGGGCGCAGGGAGCCCAGCCTTCTGGCCCATCCTGGCGACCCCCAGGCTGCCCCTGCCCTGTCCACCCTGGCCCCATCTCCCTTGTTAATGCTCAGCCCTGACTTTGCCAGGGCCCGGCCAGCAGACCTCCCAGAAGGAGGCAGGGAGAGAAGCAGCTAGTGTGGGGCATATGCAGGCAGGCACCAAGCTGCAGGCTATCCGAGCACAGAGAGCTATAGCTGAGCTAAGTGGCCAGGAAGCACAGGGAGATCCTGTAACAACTTGGAGGAGGGGCAAGGTCCCCACCCCCAGACCCTACTGTGCTGGCCTTGTGGGAAAGTCTTCTCTACTGCCCCTTTATTTCAGCCTGAAGATACTTTTATTCTTTTTTTAAATAAAACTTTTCTCCCTCTTACATGCTAATTATAAAAAGTCTACTCCCACCATCATCACTCAAAGATAACCATAATTGGCATTTGGGGATGGGAACTGAACGCAGGGCCCTGCACATGCTAGATGAGTTCTACAACCCCGATCCTTTATTTTTTGTGGGGAAGGAGGGTGCTACTGGGAGCTACCTGGCCTTTTGTACTGAGCTATGTCCCAGCCCTTTTCACTTTTTAGGTAGGATCTTGCTAAATTGTGCAGACTGGGCTTGAACTTGGAATCTTCATGCCTTAGCCTTCCAGAATGCTGGCCCAGCCCTTTTTCTTTTGAGACAGGGTCTCACTAGGTTGCCCAAGCTGGCTTTGAACTTGTGATCTTGCCTCAGCCTCCATAGTAGCTGCAGTTACAGGCTTCACCACCACACCTGGCTGGTATCTTTCTTTTATTCTATACATAATGTATAACAGAATTAAGAGCTAATGCCATATTTAATTTGTATTGGGTTTTTCCCCCCACATAACAATTTAAACACCTTTTTAAAGATATCATTAGCCTTTCATGAACACATTAAATGATTATATGATACACTATCATAAGAACTTTTTTTTTTTTTTTTTTTTTTTACTGAGAAAAAACGTATATATTTAGAATTAGCCAGCTGGACTCAGTTTAGATCCCAATTTTGTTGGCAACATCCAATGCATCATAATCGGGAGCCAGTTGAACATATATACCTTCTTTTCTCCATCAGACCTGAGTAGGGTATTGACCTTGGCAACATCTATGTCATACAGCTTCTTTACAGCTTATTGGCGTTGACATCCACAATGAACATAAGTATGGTGTTGTCCTCAATCTTTTTCATGGCTGAATTTGTGGTCGGGGGAACTTGATCACGGCATAGTGGTCAAGCTGTTTCTCCTGGGGACGCTCTTTTGAGGGCTCTGGGCTGACTCCAGAGCCGCAGTGTCTTAGGACAGCGGAAGGTAGGTGACATTCATATCTTCTTCTTTTTGTGGCTGTGGATGCCTTTCAGCATGGCCTTCTTGGCCTTTAAATCTTTTGCTTTGGCTTTAGTTTGGGGAGGGGCAGGGGCTTCCTTCTTCGCCTTTGGCGCCATCTTGTTAAAAAGCTCATAAGAACTTTCTAAGCCAGGCCCTTTCAAGTTTTTCAAATTTTCTTTCTTTCTTTCTTTCTTTCTTTCTTTCTTTCTTTCTTTCTTTCTTTCTTTCT
>NDGN011536263.1:918-17077 GCA_002564285.1 Tympanoctomys barrerae
ACAACTTCTGACATTGCCAGTCCTACAGATAACCCACTACTATTATGGACTACTGCACTATATGGGATTATTTTGCTGAATTCATACACTGACAATATTTAAATGGCAATGGAACACCCATCTCTGACAAAACTAAACAAAAAAGGAGATATAAATGAAGGACTATTTTGTATCTGTATATGCAAAATACAATAGATATTCAGCTACTTTCTCTTAATTCAATAAGAAGAAAGATTTGTACTAATAGTGTTTGTAAACAGGATGTCATATCTTTATCTCGTACAATGAATAACCATTAAGACAACCATATGCAATGTATTAGTTATTGAAACTGTCCTACTAATTGGTTTTGAAACTGCCTCATTGCTATTTGTTTTTCAACAAAATTAATAAAAAAAAAAGGAATGTTGTGCATTTGGGCATAGGGGCAATACTCATTAGTCATTAATTTCACTGTGTTCTTTTCATAATATTTATGACACGTTACACTTGTGATACACTGCAACTATCTCATTCTGAGATCTCTTGTGTACATGTCTGAGCATCTCTAATATCACTGCCTACAGATCAACTTGTGACCCAAGTGCTTTTCTGCATGTGTGCAACTCCAGCACTCAAGACACTGAGGCAGGAAGGTTGTGAGTTTGAGTATCATGGGTTCAAGGTCAGAACTACATATAGCAAGATCCTGTTTCAAAAAAATGAACTTATGAGAATCGCCTTCTATGACCTTATTATGAAACCCACATCCTCCTTCTTTAACTTTTTACACCGGTGATATTTTTGCCTCATAATAATTACACTATGATAATGACTGTGGCATAGTTTGTTGGTTTGATGTCTTATTCTTCTCTACATGTAGGCTTGATAAGAGCTTGGGCCTTTTCTATTCTGCTTACTGTGTCCCTGACACCTAGAGTAGCACTTGCAAAGGCCAGGTATTCAGTAACATTTGACAAATTAATGGAAGATTTAATAAGCCACTTGAGGCAGGTGATAATTCCTTAACTGTTATAAAACTTGAAGGCTGGAAGGGACATTAAAATCCCTTTATTGACACAGAGCTTCTCAGACAGTGACACACACAGCAGAGCCCCTCTCCAGATGAAAATTGCTGTGCGTGACCTCTACAGCATCCATGCCCTTGAATGCCCCTCACACCGAGCTGCTGTTTCCTAAATCTAGAGCTTGCTCCTCTGCTCCTTCCCTGCCTAATGAACTCCCCTTGATCCCTTGAGGGCCCATGGGCAGAGTGGCAGGAGGCGTCCAGAGCACCACAGAACCAGGTTTAAGACACTCATTAGTGGGGAAATCTTGGACTCTTAACTTGGCCCCTGGTGCCCAACTGCCTTGTTTATCATAGGATTTTACATTTGTGGAAAAAACAGGGTCATGAGGGCCAAAGATATTGCATACAGAGGTCTATCATTAAGAAGGTTCTACAAATGGAGGGTTAAAAATAGACAAATAGAAACCCTTTCTTATTCCTTCCTCCATAAAATCTTTTCTAACTCTGCTAAGCAAAATGGATCATTCCCTTTCTGCATTCCAGTATTTGGACAAATCTAACAGCTATTGGCACTCAAATTAATGATCATGTTACACTGATGTCATGTGGTTCTGAGTCTGGGGCCTCCATCTAAATCAATAGTTCAGTGACTTTGTGGCTCCAGTGCCTAGTACTCTATCTGGCTCAGGAGAGTCCATGCACATCTGTTCATTAAATACATGAATATGCAAGAGTTTTGTCCAGCCTCTTGACTCAATGCCCCTGCTATTTGCTTAGATTATAGTTTTTGGCTGGAAATTTACTCTTCAGTGTCCCCTTCAAATTCATAGAATTTGTCCACCTGACTTTCCTCAGATCAATTACTACAGCATTGGGGGCTTTCCCTAGGGCTCTAGGTGTGTAATAAGTATTACACACCCCACCCCCAATGCTCAGGTTCTTCCTGTTGTCTGTAGTTTCTGACTCAACTTATACGGTCTTTCACTCAGCATTCACCTGTTCCATTTCCAGGTATTGAACAAGGAACATAATCGGCAGGTGCAACCGATCTGCTACCTAAATCACTGTGTACCACACACCTGCTAAGTTAACAGACAAATAATCATGTTCTATGGCACATCAAACAGGACATAATGAGTTTGTAATGGCAATTACATATAACTAACTAACTATATATATAGTTAGTTAAAGAGCCCTTCTTAGTTTCCCCTGGCATGGTTTAACAGCAGCAAAATTTATGTTCTGATTTGAATTAACTCTAGGATTCATTTTTTTATATTTGTATGTTTATACACTAGAAGACAAAAATAAGCTTGGTATTATATCATAATTTTAAACTTAACATCTCCATCCCAGAAGATAAAATTAATTTTATCATAGATTTTATTGCCAGCCCTTTTAAATCTAGGTGTATGTTAAGTGAAAAGGGTTAAAAGCAAAGAAAATGGTTCATTTTGATGCAGGTTTTCCTACCTATTAGACTATTTTTTCCAAAAAAAAAAGACAAATGTCACCCTGACCAGACTTTCAACAGAACAAAAGAATTTACGAGTCTAATGGTGCAAATGAAACTTGAAACTATCATAAAAGATGGAAATGCCCCTCTAGATGAGAAAGTAAATTGAAAATAATATGGAGCAGAAGGGCCGAGAGGAGCCATGCTCTGGTGATTATGCACGACACGTTGGAGAGCCTAAGAGCTGCCCGTGGCGCAGCTGTCACTCAGTCTGTGCACCTGTGAAATGGAGACCGGCAGCACGCTCCTGCGAGTGCCACAGAGGCAGTGGGACTAATAAAAACACGGCTGGGGATGCATTTCAAAGCACACCACTGAAATATAATACAGTAGAAATAAAAAGTAAAGGCTGCTATTCAGAAATGCTCTTTCAAATATTCTTGAGACTTGAGAAGATTCCTCTGGGTGCTCAAGGCTTTGCCCATGCATGTAGTATTTTTAAAGACCTCTGTGGCAAAGACAAACAATTCACTGTTTGATCTGGAGAACAGAATAAGACCTGAAACCTTTGCTGACTATCCAGGGTGCTATTTTAGATACTATGTGATACATAAACTGAAAAAGTGAGAGGCTCTGCAGGTGAGCACCACAGAAACTGGAGGAAGACAAGCTTGCCAGGTGAAAATAGACCACTCCTAGAGTCTTATTTGATTTCCACTTTCTCTTTGCTGTCCTCAGAAAATGACTTACTTATCCCCCCTTTCTCTCTCTCTCTCTCTCTCTCTCTCTCTCTCTCTCTCTTCCTCTTTTTCCTTCTCTCCCTCCCTCTCTCTCCTCCTCTCCCACTTCTTCTTTGTGTGGGTAGAGCAATGGGCCACAGCTGGACATTCAAGTTGAGTCACATAGAGTAGACACATGGAATTCCTACACTACTGGCTGTTTAAAGGATGAGAAAAAAATTAAGACACTGTAAACTGTAACCATTCAATGTGAGAAGCTTCTGGTAGAAAGTTGCTCTGACTACTGCTTTCTAATTTCACAATCTTGCTGAGAAATTATCCAGTTATCATTTTATGAAAACTGAGGAATAAAGGATTCAGAGTAGAAGGAAGATTTAAAAACCTGCGTCTCAAAATGAATAATGTAGATGAAGCTTCCAAAGAAATCTGCCCTATGAGTACTGAAGAATCGTATCATTACAGATATACTTGGTTAAGCAAGTATAATAGATAATCCTGGCACTCTGTAACCAGAAGAAAAGGCTGAAGCAAACATCTTGTCCATCCCATTATGTACCCAAAGGAAGATATGCAAACAGATGCCAGCTCTGTAAACAAGCAGACAAATGACACAGTTAGGGAGGGTAGCAAAGACAATCACAATTATACACACAGAGACAATGTATGAAACCGCATTCACCTTTGATTTAAAGAACAATGATAAATCTAAGTAGGGGAATAGATGAAGTTGGAATGCAGAGATACTATTGAGTGATCCTGATACTGTGTGTTTATAGTACTAATTAAACCATAGAAAATGAATGCTTTATGCACCATATTTTTCTGTAGCTGTGGAAAAACAATGCAGCTGTGTGCTGTGTGATAAGGCATTGGTATAGGATGCAGGCCAAGAGCTCAGTGAGGATGCAGGAGCTGATGGAGAAGAGATGAAAACTATTCTGCCCTCACTCCTCCATTGGCTCAGCAAGGACCCAAGAAGAAGCAATTTCTAGGTATGAGCTCATTGCTCCTCATTATGTCCCCAGGGAACAGGTAGCAAGTATTATCCAATTTTTGCAGGCAGAGAAAGTGAAGCTGTGATTGGCCAAGCAGCTTCTAAAAGGTCATGGAGAAAATCTGTGCTGTGGCTGAGATTAGAACCAATTCTCCTGCCTCCTCTGCAGTGCCCATTACTTAAGCCCACCTAAAACTCATTAAAATGGCAAGGAAATGTGCTCACAGAATAATGTCAAGTGCAAGGGAGAAACACGAGGAAGGAAAACGTCACATCCAACGTTATTCCTACTTATTTAAAGTACATGTGTTTATGAAATTGGAGATGGCCAATACTAGCAGCAGTAACATCTGGATTGTGGGATAAATGGTGATTTGGGGGTTTTTTGTCATCTTTATTCCACTTCATATTTTCCAAGTTCAAAATTATGAGCAATCACATTTTTATGAGAAAAATAATTCAAAGTGAAAAATTCATTAACAGAGCTTTATAGATCATAAAAAATATGAAAGTATCCATCAGTCAAAACTACTTTGAATTTCTGCATTAAATATGAGAGCTGTTAACAAAGAAAAAGAATATATTTCTACTGTGTTCTTTTTACTTGCAAATCCACAGCATGTGTTCCCTCTTTGATAAATAGTGATACTCTGTTCTGCTAAATTAAGTCAAACTCCTGAGCCCAACTCCTGATTTGACCTCTCCAATTACCCTTTGACAGGAACCTTTACTATTCTATACATATTCTTTCTTCAAAGATTATTTTATGTGTTGGGGAAAGGACAGCCTTTTCTACAGTGGTTCCGGAAATATCAGTCATCCACATGCAAAGGAGTCAAATTGTCCCTTACCTTAGCATACCATACACAATATTTTATTCAGAGTGGATCCAAGACCTAAGTGTAAAAGCATAAACTATAAAACCTTTAAAACAAAACTGAGAAGAAAAACATCATGACATTGAATGTGGTGATGATTTTTTAGATATGTCACCAAAAGCACAGGTGATAAAAGAGAAACTTGATAAATTGGACTACACATCAAATTTAAAACTCTTGTATCAAAGGGCATTATTAGCACAGTGCAAAGGCCATCCACAGAATGAGAAAAATATTTATAAATTAAATATCTGATAAGAGATTAATATCCAAAATAAATAAAGAACTCCTACAACTCAGAAAACCATGAATAATTAAAAATCTGCCTAAGAACTTGATTAGACAGAAACATCAACAAAGACATACACATCCCCAGGTAGCACATGAAAAAATGCATATCACTAAACATTGGGGAAATGCAAATCAAAACCACAAGGAAAAAAACAAAAATCACAATGAGGTCTCATTTGTACGAGTGCAATTTTTTAAAAAGCAAAAAGAGAGACAGAGACAGAGATGAAAGAAGGGAAACATATTATCAAGGATGTAGAGTAGTTAGAGCTTAGAATGAGCAACTACAATGGAAAACAGGATTGTAGCTCCTCAAAACTTGGAAATGCATTTACCATGCGATCCAGTAAACTCACTTCTGGATGTGTATACCAAAGAGTTGAAAGTGAATACTCAAATACATAGGGGTACATCAATGTGGCACTAACATTTTTTGCAATAGTTAAAAGCTTGAAGCAACCCAAGTGTTCAGGACAATGAATGAATAAACAAACTGTGGCATATTCATATGATACTGTTATTCAGCTATAAAATGGAAGAAAATTCTAACACAAACTACACCATAGAAAAATCTTTTAAACATTATGTGAAGTGGCATAAGCTCTTCACAAAAGGAAACATGATTTCCTTCATACGCTGTATATAGACATATCAAATTCACAGTGACCAAGAATGGAATGGCCATTGCCCTGTGTGTGAAGTGGAGAAATGGGAATTTTCTATCTTGTGGGTAGTTTAAACTTCATAACGTGGAAAACAAAATTCTGCAGATGTATGCTGGTGATGGTTGTATAACGTTGTGAATGTCTTTTATGACATGGAACTGTTCACTTAAAAATGGTTGCAATTTTATTGAATACATTTTTACCATGAATTTAGAAGAATTTTCATTTATTCATACTTCATCATTTCTCTTCTAGACTGAATTATGCCTACTCTACCTCTAGCTTTAGAAATTCAACCTTCTATTCCAGACTTCTGATTAAAATATTTCCTTTTTTCCTTAGTAAAATCTTTCAAGTCAGGGCAACATTACCCTCACCCAATCCTAATTGTAGCATTTTACAAAGTGTATTAGAAAATACTTTTTACATATGCTATCATTTGAGCATAACAAAGGTACTATAAAAGCCAATTTTAAAATGTGAAATTTGGCTGAGAAAAGTTGTGCAGCCTGCCAATTTCAGGCCACTGCTATGTGGCTGAGCCCCTCGTCTACAACTTCCAGGTTTAAATGGAGCCACTCAAAGCCTGATAGATCCAGTCTTTGTGCAGGATGTGTCTTTTACTTTAATGTCTTCTGTCTCTTCTTTTGTGTATCTCTGTCAGGGTATAAATTCTTTAAGAACAGGTACCAAGTCCTAAACCTATTGGTAAGCCCAGAAATCCCAAGTACACATGCACAGTCATTCTCTGTGGAATTAATAAAATAATAATCTGTGAGTGATTTCTGTGTCAACAGATGGGGCTCTACTAACCAAACACATCAATGATCTAGAATCAAAAGATATAAATGCCGTAAAGCGAAATAGACTTGTACTCCTAACTGATATCAAATCATGGAGGCTGTCCAGATTGAAAAGAAAGCCAACCCACTAATTCACGTGAAAGGATTTTGTTCAGAATCATCAAAATTGGCCTTAGCTAGGTTAACACCACATTTGTTCACTGCCATACACTAGCTGCATTATGTTAGTAGTCATGCTAACGTTTTGGCAAAGGTTATCCTCCACCTTTTTGTTCATTGCTGTATGTATTTTATTCTGTTTTCATTTTTAAAATTAAATGAACCAGTATCTTGTATTATTGACTTTATTAAAAGCATTATGTACACTTCAGTAATTTGTCTAAACTTTTTATCCAAGTCTGATGACTGCAACTCAGTATATTTGGATGTAGCTGATCTCTAAGTTGGCCTCGGGTAGAGCTTCTGACTCTACTTTTCTACTTCTTACATTTATTTGAGGATTGATTGCAAGTATATAATATGAGCAGCATGAGGTGTGTTGGTATCATTGCCAGCCATTTATAGGCATACAGATTTTCAGTCCAATTATTTTACTAGCCTCCAAATATTTCCAGTCCCCAGCATTAGCTAAGTTCCCCTCTATTCCCTACTTTTGGTGATTATACTCTAATTGACCTTTGGTCAAGTTCAATTTGTCAAGCATCTAATTGATGATTTTGTCAAGAACACAGTAATGAGTCTACAACATGGTACCGAATATATGTTGTTTCAATGACAAGCACTGGTCATGGGCTACTATCACTGAACACAGGCATTGCCACATATGCTCATGACTTCATGGCAAATGGCGACCTAACACAGGCAATGATCCTCTTAGATACTGGAAGTGTTTAAAGCCTGCCAACTTAGCAAGGCATTGAATATTTTTAGCAGACCTGTGGGGTTGATCACTCTCTGCCAGGTGGTTCCTCCTGTGTGTAAAGCATCAACTGCCTTGAATAGTAAGGTAATGATGCAGCATGGATCCGCAGTGATAGCGGTGACCTGCCACACTCAAAAACACACATTTTCTCCACATTATCTGATAATTCTCAAGGTTTTATTTCCCAACATGCAATGCATGCTTTAATATGATCATAAAATCCAAGTTGACTTCCTCACAATCTTGGATGATGGCCCAATGCCCAAGGAAAGCAAGAAGGTAAGGCAGCCCTGGGAGGCTGTTCTTAAGCCCCAGCTGCCAGAGGTGTCCCCACCAGGAGGCATGCACTAGGCCTGTAATGGTTCCAAGGCAATTATTGCTCTCTGGGTTTGTATTAAGCTCATTCCTTCACATGAAACCAAGGCAGGCACTGTACACTAAGGAAGGCTAATCTTGGTTTAGGAAATAACAGAGGTCTTTTCTGCTTCATAGCCAAAATGACTGAAACCCAAGAAAGATGGGGGAAATGTACTTTAAACAATTTGTAGCTATTTTGCTTGATTTTCCCTTGAAGCAATAAATAACTATGCTCCCTGCTGCTGGTATTTTATCAAGCTCTGTTTGTTATAACTGTGTATTATGTTCCATACAAGACAGCATCTTTGAGCTTTCTTTTCATGTTTCTCTACTGCAATTTACTCTGTGAGGAGCAACACCAATGTACCACCAGGATGGAGAGCTAGCAGAACCTGCTGCTAAATGCCAGCACCTGAATGCACAATGCTCCTGTGAGGAATAAATGAATTAATGTGGTTTTAAAAAATGACCAGGAGCCTCTGGATTAACAACCACTGCCTGCTAATGATGACCTTGGCCACTGTGACCATGAGAACAAGAGAAAACGATCTCCACTATAGTTCATCTAATTCCTCCTCTCTCAAGCCACCCACTGCCTTCTGAACACAAAAACACACATTAGTAGGGGTGGGGGAAGATCTTTGTACATGATCCTATCACTTTGATTTTTTATTAAAGTGTAATCTGGTTTATTTTCTATGAAAGGCGAAGAAACATGGGAATATTGTCTCACTAGCATTATAATAATAGGAGTCATGGTCAGCCAGAATCACTGATTTTCAAATAGTAAAACCTGGAATGGAGAATTTCCTCTGTCCTCAAAGCCGGTCCTCCTGTTGATAATTATACTACAACACTCACATTCATATTCAGACCATTTTTAATTTTCATATTTCATTTGATCCTTAAAAAACAGAGGAGTAGGTAATTATGTTCCTGGGTCCTATCACAAATGAATCACTGATAATGTAAAACTCCTTTGATAATTCCATTTTCCTCTCTAGAAAACAGAATTTTACAAAGCTTTAACTATTCACTGGGCCTGTGCTGATCCAAATCACTAAGAATAAATTGCAAAACACTTTTCAAATGCAGAAGCACTCTGGGCTTCACATTCAGCAGCCTCTCTCCTTTGCTTTTATGAATTACATTTAAATGAATTATGGCACAAGGAAAAGAGCCGCCAAGGCTGAACCCCGGCATGGGCGAGTGCACAGCCTAAGCAAAAGCGAGCCCAGCACCAGCGAGGTGCGGGGGCCCTGTGATCCACTGCTGTTCCCAGTGTTGATGGGAGAAGCCTCTGGCAACAAAAATCTATCTTTTCTAAAGACAAGAAGCTTCCAGAACTGGTACTAGAAAGATGTCATTCCAGTGAGGGATGAGACAGGCTGAGTCCTCTGCAATGAGCAACAGTAAATCCAGGGACAGAGACAGGTAAACTTGAACGTGGAAAAATGCGCTCCGGTTGAAAGCCCCAAGGGCTCGGTAAATGCTTTCCTATTAATCACAGTTTACAGGTAGGGTCTTCTCTCCTCCAAGTTTTAAAGTGCTGCTCAGTACGTAGCATTATAAAGGAGGCCATCACATTAAAAGTAATATAAATAAGGGAAATATAGTCCACAGAAGAGGCATTTGGATAATTATTTCGTCTCTTTGCATCTCTTCTCTCACTCCTAAAATAAGTCATTTACAAAAAGTAAATGGTTTCCCAAATAAATAGCTATATCTATGACTGCTCTCCTAAAATCTGTAATATATTTATTGATAATTCTGCATTTAAAGGTTCATTTCACCTTACTATTGACATTCTGTCTCTCCTGCCATTTCATTAGATTTAAAGTTTTTCATTCCTAGTAATGAACTGTAAGGGAGTTTCCATGTTGTAAAGTGGCCCCATTTCAGACTGGGGCAATGCAACTCAATATTTCATTTTCTACTAACTACTGCGGTCAGTAAAGTTTCTTGTTTGTATGTTCAGCAAAACTGGAGTCTGGCTTCATTTGTGAGGAAAAAGTTCCAGGAGTCTCTTTAAATACAACACTGAACTGCCCAATACAGTGGAGTAGCATATGAAAGCACACGTCATGTGAACTGTCAGACAATGCTTGTTAGTACAACAAATCCTTGTGAGTGATTATTAAGTGACATCAAACAGAGAGCCAGGCATTCAAGCCCTAAAATGAAGCACCTACTGTTGGGGAATGAAGAATTTAGTGACACAAAAGGTATATAAATAGGACATCTCAGGATATCTGTGCTGCTCTCTACATTTGAAAATCTGGAACGCAACACAGAATTTACAGCAAGTCCAACGGGATAATTCAAGAAACCCTCCACACATGAGAGGCCATTTAAGCGAAGTGTTCATTCTTTTTAACATTAAGATTTCATCACAGCCTGTAAAACATAAATGAACATGCACAACTGTATCAAGTCACCAAGCAATTTAATAAAACCATTTCTACAATATTGTAGCATGTTTCCATCAGTGAAAATTTATATAGAAGCATCATTACATGGAAAAACCAAAGCCTGAACACTGCACAGAGTCACTGCATGGCCTCTATGGAAACAGCAGAGCCAGGGAATGCATATGTGTTCATCCCCTTAGTCCTATGATTCCATAAATAATGTTTCAATAATTCTAAATTCAGCCATACGCTGAACTAGAACTGCGGAGTTATACTGCCATCTGCTGGCTGGATAGGCTCCACCGGCAGTGTCCTAATAGTCCAGGAAGGGGGAAAAATGCTTATCATTAGCCATTTTATTACAGAGCATACATTCAAACCTCATTTCCAATCAAATGAGCTTTCTTCACCTCGTTTGTGTCTTATTCTAATCATATACGGAAATGTTAATGACATTTTCTTAGTAAGTTTTAAAATAGTAACCCCAGAACTAAGATTTTTTATTCATATCTCTTGAATTTTTTATGTATACCTTGTTATTTCCAGAACAACTTAATAAGATACACTATAGAAGAAAGCCTGAATTTACCACTAGATTTGCAATCATCTAAAATAAGATATCGTTTGTACTTGAATAGACCACAATATATTTCATATGTTGACAAAATATTTCACTGCCTTTCCTTTGTCCTGGTTCAAAAACAGGTTTTACTGAGCTCAATCCACATACTGTGTGTGCTTCTCTAACTTTGCCTGAGGCCTCCTTTCAGCTAAACAAGAACCGCTTGTGGCAACAAAATTAAGCAAACCAATTGTTCCATTACTTGTTAGTTTCCATTATATAGAGAAACATCCATTCAGCACTTTCATCTGCTAATATAACAGAAACTCATGTTCTCAAAGAGATTTATTACTTTTTTTTACATGTTCATAAGATATTGTTGTACATTTTGCAATGGGTCTTTATTATCTAGTAATGGTGGCTTGCAAACTAAATTAGTTTTTAATGGTGTAGTTAAATTCTAATTTATGTTTTGGAGCTTTGTTTAATTCATTTAGTTATAATGTAATCATTTTCTTGCTATTTTCTTACATTACATAGAAAGAACAAAGGAATGGGGGCTCATCTCCTTGCACTCACTTGTTTTGGCTTTATTAAATCTTGTCGCTAATTGCATTTCCCCCAAGAAACTTTCAAAACAATTGCAGTCCGATCCTTTGGGCCAAACTATCTCGCTGCTCGGCCTTCTGTAGAAAGACATTGAATCAGATGATTACTGCAACTCTAAGCGTTGGTTAGACGTTGCGCCTCCTCGTGCTCATTATAACCCTACTGTGCTGTGCAAGGTACTGGGCAATTACTCTTTTGCAACAAATTCCTTTCCTGTGCGCTCCCTTTCTTTCCTGAGCATTCAGGAAAGCTGAAACCAAAAGTGATCATTAGCCGCACAGAACGTAATCTTTTATAATGTCTACATGCATTTTCTTCCCCCACGATCAATGAGACTTTTGTAGACGTGGCTGCAGTAACCTTTTATACCTTTCCTTTGGGGTCCACACTGCAAGAGCAAAAACGCTTAGCAAGTCTCGCAGTCTGGAACCAAAAGCTGGATTATGGGGTTGGGCTGGAATAATTGATATGATTTAGGATTTGTGGAGCAGAATTGACCCTCTCCTGGTGTTGGGACTTTTCTGATGAGGACTGAAGCACACAGGTGGCATTTTAATGAGGACCCTGAATCATGTGATTTTATTCTTATCCAAACAAGGGCAACCTAGCAAGTCCATGCTTTCTTATTTTCTAATGAGAAACATGCATTTTATGTCCTAGCTAATCCTCCATCCTAACTTCAGTGGGTAGGGATTTTTCTGAATGTGGTCCCTTGTGAGTGTCTAGGTACAGCAGGCAGGTGGCGCAGCCATGTGAGCTACAGCTGGATGGTTCCTTCCTGCTGCATGGAGGCCACTCCTAACCCTGACCACATCTCTTATTGACTAAGAGACTGGTCATCAAATCCATTTCTTCTCCTGAAAGGCCCATTCATCACCCCAGTCTTCCTGGTCAGAGTCAAGAATGGCAATATCATAGACGAAGTCAACGCTAAAAGGAGCAGCACTCTGTGGTCCTTCCAAGAGAAAATAAGAATGCAAGCTGTTGGGGTAAGAAGGAAGTTAATTTTTTGACATCTATCTTTTACACTGTTTAACTGGTTTTCTTTGTGTGTGTCAAACTTCTTAAATCTGGCTTTAAAAAGATATGATAGAAATACATGATGGTACTGATTTTCTGTTTAAATTGTAATTGTTAAAGAAACTGGAAAACAGAAATCCCTTTACGTGAAAGTATTTCTCTACAAAATCAGTGATGAATAAAATTCCCCTGTCAAATTACAAAATGTTTGAGGGTCATTGGTCCCCCAATTTCCTATTGACAAAGACAAGCACAACATCCACGGAGTAAACCCAAAAGTCTAAATGGGTTCTTAAGATTGATTAGGTGAGAGGCACCTTTTTGCTAACGTGAACTTGGCAAGAAGAGAGCATTGGTAGAAAAATCAATTTGCTTCGAAGCTTGCCCAGCGCTCAGAGCCTGAGACACCTCATTCCCTGCCTAGGAGCCTTGTGATGAGAAACCAGTTCTGTCCACCTAGCTCTGTTGCCCCCTCTGGTGACACAACATTTCTTACTTTCAGACTAATTCTGCACTGACTCACTACTCTGCTTTCCTTAACATTACAGTTCACTCTGATGATACTGTTAGACCCTCAGAGGAGGAATGGAAGCTCTCAGGGTAAGGTTGAAATAAATATTATACAGATTATAAAGGTGAATCGTTTAAATATAACATTCTCATGTTTTCCACCCACTGTAGCTGACCCCTGTAAAATACAAGCATCTGTAAGATCTTATCACCACATCCAATCAACAGCAGCTCTCCAGACCCTAGCAATAACCCATCAGCCCCTAGAGCCCCCAGTTTTCCTCAGGGATTTCTCGTAGCTACAGGGTTTTCTTCTAGCTACAGCCCTCCAGCAACTTCCTGATCACTCACTATCATGGGTCTCGCGCCCCTGAACGAGGCATACTGAAGTCCTGACTTACTTGTTGCCAACGTAATTAGTCAAGAATAGATCATACTGTGTTAAGCAGACCTCGGATTCAATATGATTCATACCCTTATGAGCTACAGGCAAGCCGGGAAGGCCAGAGCCAGAGACTGGAACAGCACAGCTATGGTACAAAGAGGGCTGAGGAGTGAGGGCCACCCACAGAAGCCAGGAAAAGACAAAGCAGGATTATGTCCAGAGTCTCAGAGGGCTGCAGTCCCGATGACACTTTGCTTTAGGAATGTAACTTTCCAGAAATGTGAGAGAACGAATTTCTAGTTTATTAAAGTAATCTCTTTTCACAGTACTTTGTTATGGCAGCCTTTGGAAATGAACATACAGACCCACCTACTAGAGCCTGAGTCTGTCCTACAATCAACCCTAACAATGCCCCTCCCCGTTCCCAGGAGTCAGGTGACACAGAAGTAACCTCAAGAGCTTAGACCAGGCAACACATGTTTTACTCACATTTCAAGTGAACTGAAGTTCTCAGACTTATTTAAAAAGTCAACCACCAAAGTGTAATACTCATTATGAACACGGTTTTAAGTTTTGATCTATTTCCTAAGATCCTATTTAGAAGAGAAGGCATATTGCTTTTAATGCATCACTATTTGTGGAAAGGGGTCTATTGTTTATAATATATCAATATGTTTTACCATGTAATTAAGATATATGCAAACCCCCCCCCTTTTTTTTTGTATTTAGGACAGGGTCTACAGGGTCTCACTGTGTAGATTGGACTCATAGTGATTCTCCTGTCTACAGCCTCCCAAGTGCTGGGATTACAGGCATGTGCCACCACTCCCAGTCTCAGTCGCCTTCTCAGTGCGTCCTGGGGGTAGGGCTGACACGGCAGGCCAGAGGATTGAACTCCCAGACCCTACATCTGCCTAAACAGGCACTTTAATCTGCTGAGCTATTTGGCCGGCCCTGTCATTTTTAATATAGGAAATTCATGTGTTTTATAAATACCATGACCTTGCCTGTAAAAATAAAGACAGAAGAAAATTTTGCTTTGGCAAAAAATTAGGTAAGACCAAAGGAGTATGAAGAAGGTCAATTGAGGGTCGGCTGTGAAGCTCAGCAGACTAAGCGCTTGCTTAGGTAAGCCCAGGGGCCAGAGTTTGATCCCTGACTCCAAATGGCGCGCCGGCCCCATCCCTGGCTACGCTGGGCGTGGTGATGCGCACCTGTAATTCCAGCACTTGGGAGACAGAAATCAGGAGGATCTACCAATGTGGGCTGTGCAGTGACACCCTGCACAAAAAGAAAACTAAGAAGGTCAATTAAATTTTAGTCTTCAATTTAGTTTCCAAAGAACAGAGAAAGAAAACAACAGATCAAAAGTTCATTAGTTTTGTTTTGATGAAAATCTGTAAATCTAAGAACAGTTTCCCTGCACTGGGTTTATGACTACTGAAGCATTGACTTACAGGCCACAAGAGGTGACAGTGGCTCAGCACTGGCTGCTTACAGGTGTTTTGTTTTGTTTTGTTGTTTCTCTCAACTGCTCAGGACATGCAAATGTCTCCAATAACCCTCAGTTTAGATACTCACTCCCATGAAAACTCCCTATAGTACTTTTTTAACTTCTTTATCTTGGTTTAAAATGTAAAGCATACTTTACATTATGAACCAATACAAACAAATCTCTGCATGTATATGTTGGATGAATAAACAGAATTGAAAACATTGGTAAAAAGCAATACTTATCTGGATTACTTGGAGTTCATTCTAAGATTCATGACTCCATCCAATTTTGTTCCCTGAATGCTGACCATAAACCAGTGAATTGATTCACAATCCCTGAAATGGATCATGGTCCGCCATCAAACAAGAGCCGTGAAGTCCGCCATCGTAGCAGACTGCACTCCCCCGCAGCGCCCTGCTCCTTAGTTCCCTCCTGCTACCCCAACTATTTTGCCAACTCCAGCTCCTGCAGTTCTTCTATGCCAATATGTGTTAGTCCATTGATCTTGCTGCTTTCCTTGAGCCCATCCGGTGTCCTACATACTGTACCTCTGTTTAGGGTCATTTCCTTGGGTGTTCTTTATTCACTTTCCCCTCTTGCCTTGCCATAGCATCTCAGGAGGAAAAATTAGGGAATCCGCCAGTTAGCTCAGTTGTTTAAGCGCCTGCTCGTGAAAATACAGTCAGGCGCAGGATACCGTGGTTCGATCCCTACCTCTACCTGCATTATCAGACACGCCTTTAAGGCAGCCTGAGCCAGCCAAAAAAAAAAAACAAAAAAACAAAAAAACAAAAAAAAAACAGTCATTCCCAGGAGGAAAACTTCCTGGTTAAATCTAACTCTGGGCACATACGCAGCAGGTGAGCAGGACTAGCAAATGACCCCATTGAGCTGCTGGCCACTCTTTCATTCACTAACACCAACTCCATTGACTTTTAGTGCCGTTCCTATAAATCTTACCCAATTGCATGACTTTAAATACCATTTATGGGCTGGTGAGATGGCTCAGTGGTCTAAAGCACCTACTTAGAGCAAGCTTAGCAAAACACAAG
>NDGN011536265.1:11284-24333 GCA_002564285.1 Tympanoctomys barrerae
TCTCTCTCTCTCTCTCTCTCTCTCTCTCTCTCTCTCTCTCTCTCTCTGTGTGTGTGTGTTTGGTAGAATGTCTCACTACACAGCTCAGCCTCATGGTGATCCTCCTGTTTTCAGCCTCTCCAGCACTGGGATTACAGGAATGCACTACCATGCCTGGACTCTCATTGGCTCAGTGCACTCCAAGAGCAGGGCTGGCCCAGGGACTGGGGATTGAACCCTGGTCCCTGTTCTTGTCAAAGCAGGTGCTTAGTCCGCTGAGCTATCTCACTGGCCCCTTTGATCCCAACAATACATACAGATTTTCCTCTCTCTTTTTAAATATGACCATACAACATTTTATAGTTTAGTACTATTTATTTTATGCATATTCTTTAATGTTTCTGTTGTAGTTAACACATGTTAAACCATATGTCCTATTTAAAGAGGGACACTTTTCTAAAAAAAACACCCCAAAACTCATAATCTGTCTCAGGCTATAATATTGAGCCTTTTACTAGTTAGAACCACGTCAATTCACTTCCTTAGTTTTAAACTTCAGATTCTTCCTCTGCAGAAGACTAGCGATTAATCACTGCCTGGTAGATTTTGGGTGATAAGTCTTGATGAGGGTAGTAGATAAAAATGGAAGTGTTGTATGCATAAAACCAAAGGTCTGAAATGTAAATAAGCACACCATTTCCATCACCAAGGCTAACAAACAACCCCCTGACTTTCCACATTAACTTAAAAAATGTGTATTGCTATAACTTTCCTTGTATAATTTTTATCCATGCAGGACTGGTAGGAAAGTGTTGGTTTCCTTAAAATGGGATTGAAAACTAAGATATTCTTTTAAGGTATTTCAGATATAGAGACTTTTTATGATTTCCTCTGCCACTTACCCTTACACAAACTGATATATTTTATAGTGATAGATACCTATTCTCTCTTTCCTAAGCCACTAGCTTAACTTTAATCAAAAGAGCCCAGGTTTCTTCTTTGTACCCATATTTCATTGGCTTCAGCCATCATATAATTAGAATAGTAGGTACAGATTTAGACTTGGGATGCATTTGCTGAAGAATAGAAGCTACTGAGTTAATAGATACACTCTATAAAATTCTCTTGATAGAAATAGACATGAATGTCATGCTATAAGCTGTGAGTACTGCTAGGTATCATCAAGGAGTTTTACAAGGAAAAGACTGGAACTCAATGGCTTCCTTAAAAAGGAGTCTCCTGAGCACCAATTAACCAAGTTACCTCACAGTGAACCTCTGAAGGCTGACGACTCACAGTGTGGCCTGTGGGGCCAGTGGTGTTGCGTCACTTGGGACTGGGTTAGAAATGCTGAATCTTAGGCTGTGCCTCAGGCTTTCAGAGTCAGAATATTCATTTTAATAAGAAGCTGGATGATTTGAATGTATGAGGAAATCTGAAAATCACTGGGTCAGGATTTGTCTTAGGGTCCTGGTTTTCATTTTTCTTCTAACTCACCTATTTCTGAATTTGGTACAAACCAAGTAGATAATAAATACATGATGATCTTGTTCTGAAAAACTAGAAAAGGTTGATATTGTTGGGAATGCTTCAAGAGCCAACCTAGCAGCCTCCCAACCATATAAAGTTTTATAACTGTTATAGGCAGCTAAGTTACATAAAATATTATAGGCAGTCAGACAGGGCTCGGCCTTTGAAGGTGCACAAGATACCTTACAACTGTGGGGGAGACAGGCACCTCCACAGTGGGCCAGACCTCAAGATAAAAAGTAAAACAAATGCACCCACATACTTTCTAAGGATAGACATCAGAGACTGATACTCTAAACTGGTATCATCACCTTGAGGAAGCCAGGAAGAGCCACTAATCCAACTCCGTACAGGAAAAGTTCCTGTTCTGTATTCATGTCCACTTGCTGTGTGACTGGCTTCTCCATTTGACCTCCATTTAATAAATTTTACCTGAGCAGTGATACTCATAATCTTATTGGTTGACCATAGTTTTGTCCCACCTCATGCCTACCTTGTGATTGTCCACTCTTCCCCACCATGGACCTGCCTCATGCTGTGGATTTGCTTTACAGAAATCCCTAGAAAAGACAGGGTCCTCGACGACCCACTTGAGAACCCTTCTGTCTCTTTCACAGATAGAAATTTACTTCACCCCCATAAATACATTCTGCTCTTAACTCCATTGTTTCTAAAATTAATTCTTAGATTTTAGAGAACATGAAGTCATATTGGACATTTAGCAGGGAGTTTTTTCCCCTGCATATCATAAGCTTTGTGTGAGTTTATTTTTGCTGCTGTAACAAATTATTAGAAACCTGGTGACTTAAAACCCAGATTTATGCTCTGATTGTCATGGAGGTCAGATGTCCAAAACTGACCTCACTGGGCTAAGATAAAGGCATTTGTAGGGGTAGTTCCTGCTGGAGAACCTGGGAAGAAAATCCCTTTCCATTTGTCTTTCAGGTTCTTCCTTCATGGCTTGTCATGTGGCCCTTCTCCCATCCAAGCATTAACCAGGCCCCACCCTGCTTAGCTTCTGAGATCATACGAGATTGGGTGCATTCAGGGTGGTATGGCCTTAGACATGTGGACCTTCTTGCATCCCTCTGATCTCTGCCTCTGTGTACCCATCTCCTACTGCTGCAGTCACATTTCCTTTTACATTCTTACGAGGACATTTTGATTGCAATTAATCCTGGATAATTCAGAATAATGTCCCCATCTTAAGATCCTTGACTTAATCACATCTGCAAATTCCTCTTACTGTGCTGTGAAATAATAAGAAATATATACACCGGTCGCTGTCTTAGTGCCTGGCATAGTACTTCTAAAGTCTTGAAATTTCTTAAGTGATGTGAGTGCTAGTGGCATACCCCTTGTTGTAAAATTTGGTTTAGATTTAGTTCCTGGCGTAGAACTGTTAACACTTATGATTTCTAAACAGATAGATTAGGAGCAATTTTTGCTTCAATATTTTACCTTTGATCCACATTTCTGATGCAAAGTGTCTAGATTTCTTGGAATTTCCTAGGTGATACAAATACCTTTTGTTTCAGTGAGGCAACTCCTAGTGGACTTCTGGGTAGTTTCAGGATGGGGGTTGTCCCTAGGAAGACCATGACATGATTAGAAGCTTGGAACTTTCCACCTTACCTTTCACCCTCTAGGAAAGGGACAGGATCTGAAAATCAAGTTAGCAATCAAGCATACCTACATAATGGACCCTCAAAAAAACTCTTAAAGCACGTGCTTCACTTCTAGGACAGATACAGGTCCAGTCTGGAGGGTACTACATACCACATCCACACCCTCACACTCAGGACACTTGCAGACCACAATTTACATTTGTTTTCATCTGGATGTTCTATGTGTCCCCATTATTATACAACAAACCAGTGAACTTAAGTGTTTCCTTGAGCTCTTTAGCCTAGTATTGCAAATTATGGAACCCAAGAAAGGGTCATGGGAATGCTAATCTTTGTTGGTCAATCAGAAGTACAGGCGATAACCTGAGATGTGTGATTTTTTTTTTTCTTTTTGTATTTTAGGGAAGGGTCTAGAGGGGGTTCAGGGTCTCACTACTAGATCTTACTTGGAGTGATTCTCCTGTTTACAGCCTTCCAAGTACCACCAAACCCAGTCTCAATTGCTGTCTCGTCGCGCCCCAGGGGCGGGGCCTGCACAACTGGCCCCTGTGCCTGTTTGCAGGTGCTTTAATCCACTGAGCTATTTGGCCAGCCCTTGGTACATGTGACTGATGTCTGAAGTAGAGGCGGTCTTGTAGGACTGAGCTTGTAACCTTTGATACTTGTTACTGATGCCTCGGAGTGCCAGAATTCAACTGAATTGTAGGACATTCAGCTGGTGTCAGAAATTTAGTCGGTGTACAGAGAAAATGCTTTAGATTGATCAGAAATGAAGTGTTGAGAATATAGAGTAAAAAAGTTTTATTTTCTATACAAAAAAAGGAACACAGTCTCAAGTTCTAGGGATGTAGCTTCCATGCAAAACCATGGCTCAGTCATGGTTTAGGAGAACAGAAGAATAAATTGGGACAAGACAAACACAACAGATATGAAGACATTTGAATAAATAAAAATACCTATGCATGCTCTGTGAAAAGATCAAATTCATCTTAATCATGCGGCATAGTTAGTATCATTCAGAAAGGGCAAATTCTTGGCCTATAAAGGCCATAAAGCACTTTCAGCCTTTCCTCTGTGTCCCAGACTCAAAATTTCTGAAGCAGGGTGAAACCCATGTGATTTTAAATGTTGTTGGCTATTTTCTGATACACTTACCATCCTAGGTGTTTTGGGATATCTGAAGGTGATCCCAATACATTGCACTTCTTGACCAAATTATCTTTCAAGATGGAATAAAGCTCTGTAGAAACTCAGCGGTGCTCACGGATGTAACTGAATGCTTCACACTCACGGCACCTTTTAGACTTTAAAACCTATTTATGTATTTATTTATTCATCTCCTCCTTGCTTTTTTCTTGCCTTCTGTACATTTTTCTTGCCTCATGTATATGCATCTGGACCCACTCAGGCAACACCTTGGTTGCTACTTCATTGGATAGCAACTCTAGATTAATGATAAAAATGGTTATATTTCAAAGAAAGATGCACATAAGTCTTAACTCCCTTGACTACTGCAAATCTCAAAGTTTTAAAGTGTGGTGACTATAGAACCCAAAGCTCATTTCCTGCTTTTACCAGCAGAACAATCAGACATTAATTCTTTGTTTTATTTTGAGTCATATTTTAAGGAAAACAATGCACATTTCACATTTTAAGGGTCCTTGTGTGATTTTTAGGGTTTGCAACAATTCATGGACAAAATATAGACTCTTCATATGACCTGTATACAAATTATCCCTCCTTTCCATAAAATTGGATGAGTAATATGTGCTGCATTAATAGTCAGGGACAGAGTTATAAGAAAGAGAGGGATTTCAGATGGCTATGAAAGTCCAAGTGTGGTGCTAGCCAGTGGTTTAAGGTGAAGTTGCATGCACCTGCTCACTCTTCTCTCCCCTCAGCGAGTCTGGTTTTTTTTTTTTTTAACATGCAGTTACTCAGTGTGAACAGTGAGTTTCATATCAGCTATGGAATCGGCTGCCTTTGTCACTTCCTGTTCTGGTAACGCCCTACTGAGTATCTCATGGTCTTAGGAGTGTAGAAGTTAGCTGGTACTCAGCAGTTCAGGTTTGGCTTTAAAATAGTTTTCCAGCTATGGGCATTGGATTTCCTTTCTTTGCAAAACCCAGGGAGACAAGACGGATAATGCATTTGCCTTTCTGCAGCGTGGATCCCTTTCCCTTTCCTGGGTGGCAGGGTTATAAGTCTCCCACTTGCCCCACCCTGACACACCACTTCCTCTCACCCAGTATATCCAGGCTAATCGAGCTGGGTGTGTCGTCCCTGGCCCATGTGCTGGGCCACTGGGTGGCAAGGAGGAACACTGATGGCTTATGGTTCAGAATTAATCACTACCTCGAGCATTTCAGCCCTACAGTGCTTTGGGGACAGACAGTACCCTTCCTTTCTCCTTTGTATGTCCTTTTGCATCTGGCCCAGGTTGATGTTGCCAGTGGAGGAGTCTTTTAAATAAGGAAAGATGGGGGAAGGACAGCTATCTCATTTCCTTAAATCAAAAGAGAGAGAGAACATTTTAACTGGTTAGCCATCCAGTCCAGCTTGTTTTTGTATTTGAGACAGGGTCTCAATGTGTGGTTCAGGCTGGCCTCAAACTAGCAGCAAACCTCCTCTCTCAGCCTCCTGAGTGGTGGGATTGCAGATGTGCACCACCACACTGGCCCCAGCTTACTTTCTAGGAAACAGACAGTGATCTTTTTTGATCAACATGTCCCCAGCTGTCACACAGGTAGGAAGCTGAGCAAGCAGGACCTGAACCTAGGAAGTCTGCCTCAATTGGGGTTTCCTATAACACATTCTCCCCCTGATTCAAGCTACTGAAATCTCTGGCCTTTTTATAACAAATTAAGGCCACAGGAGTGCTCAAGGAGTTTTGAAAAACACTGTGAAACATAAGCAAGAGCAGCTTGGCAAAAAAAAAAAATCAGCTGGCACATTGGTTCCCTATACTGCAACCAGGGGAAAGGCCTGCTTGGTCTGTGGTCAGCTGCAGACACGTGGGCCTGTGCTCCAGCTGAGTGCCACCAGCGCCTCTGTGCCCCTCCTCCTCCTCTTTCTTGTCCCTCTCCTTCCTTTCCTCCTTCTTGTTGTTCTTCTTTCTCTTCTTCTTCTTCTTGGAAAGGAGGATGAGGAAGAACCAGAAAATTCCATGATACTGAGGCCAGTGGAGACAGTGGTTAAGAAAGCAGCTCCTGCTGTCATATTGTCTGAGAATCCAGCCCCTGACAAGGGAGGACCCCTATAAGGTTAATAGGCTGTGGTCATCTGCTCAGAGAGGCTGAGAACCTCATGCCCTGAGAATGTGCTCAAGAAAGTGAAGCCCTTACACAGGCCTATCAAGTGAGCCTGCTCATTGTGGGCTGCGCTAAACACCAGCCACCTAGCCAGCAAGCAATATATCCCTGGTTCAGATATCTTGCCAGATTTCGCAGCCCCACTACCTGTTTGCTTACCGTGTTGGATCTCAGCAGGGATCCTGCACCTCTCTGTGGTCTGTTGCAGGAATGATGTAATAGCTGCTGCACCCAGGGCTCCTTGGGTATTTTTATTCTAAGTTCTTTTCTCTACTGTCAAGCATAATCCCATACTCACAGCTCAGAGGGTGGGGACTGTAGGAACTTGCTGGCTGCTCTACCTGTGGTCCCAGCTTGTACAGATGATGGCACTGATGTTTTCTGTGGCAAGGAGCGCCAATGCAGAATGAAGGCCCAGCTAGGGGTGCCGAAGGGCATGATGGGACCCTCCAGCATGCAGAATATCTCCCTGGCCTCAAGGAAGACAGCTGGTTATGAGACAGTGGTGACAAGGGTGGCTGCAATGTCTATGGAACAAAACAAAAAGTGAGAACAAAGAAGCTGTGAATGAGCGAATTGTTATACCTATGGAAGTTGGTGATCTTGGGGCCATATTGTCATCCATAGGACAAGACAGCTCTGAGAATGTAGGCCTCTCAAAACCCTTGGCAAGGTGTGATACCTGTAAAGGGATAAAGGAAGACTAGAGTCATGGGAATGTTGAGGGCAATCATTTGTCTCCTTTTCCTTTTTATTTTTGTGGTAACAGGGATTGAACTCAGGACCCTGTGCTTGCCAGGCAAACATTAATTCTACTGAGCTATCTCCCCAGCCCCTAGCTCCTCCTTATAGCATGAAAGGCTAAGGGAAAATGAGACCAAGCAAAGTTGAGAGCATGGGATGCAGTGGTCATTGTGTAGTTATACCATGGAGCCCTATAGGATAAAGAACGGGGCTTGCTGTTATGGTTTGATGTAAAACACCTCTTAAAGATTTGTGTGCTGATTTGATGCCCAGGAATGCAATGTATGGAGGTAGGACTTAGAGGGCTGGTGGAGCATGAAGCCACTGGCCTTATCAATGGATCAACCCATCAATGAGTTCATAGTAGAATTGGCAGCTGGGAAATGGAGCCTAATCAAAGGAAGTAGGTTGTGGGAGGCTCGCCTTTGTCCTGTTCCAAGTCCCTTCCCTTCTTTCTGGCTCCTTCCCTGCTCTGTTTGCTGACTGACCTGAAATGGGCAGTTTTCTTCTTCCCAGACCTTCCCAAATGGTGCTTCTGCCTTAGAGCCATCTAGTCATGGACTGAAATCTCTGAAACCCTGAGCCAAAAGAAGCCTCTCTTCTTCTACATTGTGTATGGCAGATATTTTGCTCCAGCATCAGAAAAGAATCACTCCCCTCCCTAAGGCCCATGCCATAACTATCTCTTGGTGGAGTCTCTTTGTGCTTGAGTAGGGCCATGTGACAGGCAGTAGAGGTTAATACAGGGCCCCGTGTTGCAGAATGAGGTGATCAAGAGGGGGCGGCTGCATCTGTTACCCTGAGTCAGCCTTGAACTGGACTTAGGGTGATAGAGACCCCAATGCAAAGTTGAACATCCTTTCCAAGACCACAAGCACAAGGACACAGCCTGCTCTGTAAGCACAAACTAAAAGATTCCAAACAGGGTGGAGACTGCTCCCTGGAAGAAATTAGAGGAGGGATAGAGGGAACCCAGGAAAGGAAAAGTGGGTGGACAAACTTGCTGTGGGGGCCCATCTACTACGGCAAGCTAGCTGCCAGTGTTTGTAGGAGAAATAAAGGAGTTCTTAACTCTTCAACTATGGGCAGTCTATGCAGTCTGACATGGAAAATTAGGCTCAGTGAATTCCTGGGAGCAGCAGAGCAAATAGATATAAGTGCTGCCTGCCCTGGCGCTTGGCTTAGCTGGCCTGCTCAGGGTGATGGGGCCATGTTCTAGGACAGCAGGAGGAGTCTGTGCTCAGCAGAGCCTGCTGGCAACAGGCATGCACTGCGGCTGCTCATTAATAATAAAAAGTTTCAGTGCAGCTGCGGTGAAGAGGCGGCATGATCAGTGGAGCATTCTGGCGTGCTTACCACACAGAGCTCACTGGGCAAACCACTTATGCCTGTGGACCTACTCAAGTACACACTGCAAGACAAAAAGCCACCAGGCTACCTGAGACTTGGTGGTGGGGGTGGGGGCTTGAAAATGATAGGAGTGCGCTACATTTGCTGAGAACCTCTTTGATGGTATTTGTAATAGTTGGGACAATGTATAAAGGGTCAGATAAAGATCTAGAGAAGTTATCTGAAGGAGGGTGACCACCCAGAACATGATCAAGGAGAATGAACTACAAAAATGGCTCCTTGCCTTAGGGTTCCCTCTAGGGACTTGTGACAAGGACACTGAGTTCACAGGACTTGGAGGAGAAAGAGAAGGCCATTGAATCTTGGCATCTGGATCACACACCTTTGGGGGCTTCTGGGAGCCCAATGCTTGGGAATGCTGATGAGGAGGGCCTCCTAAGGACTCCTATGCTATGGGGAGGGTCTTGCACCCTTAAGAGTGGAGACACAGGGATGGGAGAAGCTACCCCTCCACCTCCTGGCTCATGGGGCCTGCTTGGTGAGGTCATCTTGAAAGTTGTTCTGACAGATTTCCTGTTAGTGCCCAAAGCTGCACTCTCTGTTTCAGGGTAATGGAACTCTAGGGTTGGGGGCGTAGCTGGAAGAGGGAGGAAGCACGGTCACTACTATAGCCAATCAGTCTGGGTTGGATGCACATGAAAGACGTGGACACGACTTGAGCGAGCTCACTAACTGCCTGGCCCTTGGTGGAGAGAAATGGAGGCCCCCAGATCACCCTAGATAGAACTTGTTCTAAAGAGAAGACTCAGCAATTTGGCTTATGTTGGAGGGAGGAGAGGAGACCCCAGCTTGGTGGATGTGGACACATGTGACACTGGGAGTGGGTGATGTGTGTGGGGGCAAATAATCTCTTTTCTTAATTTAGATATGACAAGACCAGACCTCAACTGGTAAGCTCCTGGGTTTAGACAGCTGAACTGTGCCACTGAGGAAGACCAGCAGGTGAGGGACTTCAGGAACTCTATGAGTAGCCTGAAAGATCAGCCTCCCTCCATGCAATGGGGAAGCTCGGCTCCCTTCGGGACTCGACTTCACAGTGTGTTAGAGAGCCCACATGCCCCTTCTGCAGTCTCCTAAGCACCTGGCCTCTGTGCTCAGACTGTTTGACACTGAGCCTATAATGCTGAGACTGGGATTTCTCTTGGTTGCCCAGCCTGGTCTTGAATATGTGAGCTCAAGTGATCCTCCTGCCTTAATCTCCCAAGGAGCTAGGACTGCAGGTGTACTCCATTACACCCAGCTTGAACTGTCATATTTACTCCTTTTATGCAAAACTTTTATGTTTCTGGTCCCTTTCTATAAAATGAAGCACAAGGTGGGAAGTGGCCTCTGTTTGATTAAACCCCACAGCACCTCGTTTCTACAGTGCACTGTGCGGACAGGGTCTTGGGTACCTGCTCACCCTTGAGAGTGTTCCTACTTGAACTCATAGGTGACTAAACTAATGCAAGGTTAAGGTCAAGGCCAAGTTATTGTACATGATCTAAGCTATGCATTGGCTCCTAGGCATCAACACAATACTCGTATTTAGCTGTCTACTAGGCCCGGAATCCAGCTAGGGATTGGTGAGGCTAGACACTAGCCCAGAGCCAAAAAGAGGAGACACACCCACCTAAAACAAAATTCTCTGCACAGGCACTATCCAACCATGAAGTCATGGGGTGATGGCCTTCTAAGTTTTAAAGAGAAAATACACACACACACCCACAAAAAAATAAAATAAAGAGAAAATACGTTATGGACCAGTAAAAGCTGAGGTGGTAGACAGAGAGGTGACAAGAGGTGCTTAGAGTGCAGGTATACTTTAAATCAATAATGTCAGTTCTACTGATGGATTGGATGAGTGGTATGAGAGGAAGAAGGGAATCAAAGGAAATTACAGGTTATTGCTTGAAAAAATGGAGCACTGCTGAGATGGAGAAGATGGAAAAGAGCAGGCTGGTTAGAAGAGTGGAGATCAGCATATATTAAGCTAAAAGATGTTCAGCCATTCACCTTTCCTGATATTTCTCTGAGAGGGCACCATGTTTGAATAACTACTTCCATATTGTCCTGCTCTCAAGTCTCCCACTTGGGTCCTATTTCCTGGGGAGCCACTGCCAGCTATCCAAGCAGAGGTAACCACTTTTTGCTCCCACCTTTCCCTGAGCTTTTTCACAGTTTTGTTCATGAGTGAGGAGGAGCCCAGGCTCCTAATCATTCAGTTCACTCAGTATCCAGCTCAGTCCTGAGACTAAGTATGGAGGAGGGGTGGGAAGGATGAACACACTTTGTGCTCAGATGCATGCAGAAAACCTCATGGATGCCTAAGTCTCGAAGTTCAGCATTCCCCAAATTGAGCCTACTCTCTTCTCACAGGGGCACCTCAATTCCTAGGCCCTCACTTTCAATGCTCCCATCTCTGGGACTGGAATCTCTACTCCTGAGGTGTCTGCAGTCAGGTGTATGGTGCCTCTCTTTTATCTCATCATAACCTGCCTGGGGCCATCATTTTAGCACTGAGGTGGCTACTGTGTGTCCTTGTCTCCTGGACACTGTATTGACCTGAGTTCCTCACCTCCCTCCCACTTGTCTATTTTCCACAGCCTGCTCTGCTAAAAGCTCCTCAGAGACCTCTTTCTCCTTCCTGCAGAGAATTCAAGGCTTTTCACCATGGCTATGGGATTTACACCAGGCTGCCCACCCACCCAACCCATCTCTCCAGTTTCCTCCCTCTCCTGCTCACTCTTTCATCCTTTCCAGGAATTCTTTCTTGCCTCGGTGCCTCTTGCCCATTACTTGCTCTATCTGTAACCCTTTCCCCTCAACCCTCTTATCTTCTTAATTCATCCATCAAACCTTAGTTTAAAAGACTTTTCCTCTAGGAAACCCTAATCTTTCTCCATATCCCAACCAGACCTCTCCCGTACAGATGTGCCTTCCCACACTGTCCTTCTCATGCTGTATTTCATTGTTCATTTAATTGCTCTTGTCCTTCAACAGCCTGTGAGTTACCTGTGGGAGGGTGGCAGAAAGGGTAGGGAAGTTAAGCAAGCAGGCAGAAACCAAGTCTGTTTGTGCGTGGACTTTCCCCTAACGTTCAGCATGTATTTAGTCCTTATAAAATGGTTAGCATTAATAAGCAAATAGATGAGTTTGTATTTCTGTTACTACAAATGGTAGGTTATTTCAATCTTGGTGTTGTGAAGGTCAGGGATGGGGAGCAGCAATAGAACAGAAAGACTTTTACCTTTTATCCTTATAGGGGGAGCTGATTCTCACAAAACTCTGTGAAAAGAAGGCTGCCACGCCAGGCCTTTCTAGAACTGCCTTTTTGTTGGCCTGTCTGTGTGTATAAGCAACTTCCCCCATAGGTCACAAGTTTTTCCAAGACTCACAGGGACCCATCCTAAAGAGTAAAGGAAGTTCCCTGTGTAATGTTAAATGCCACTATTTTCAGAGTATTTTTAGAGTTCCTAGGTTGAAGAACCCAAGGCTGAAACTGTGAATGGTGCCAGTGACCTACAAAGGTGTTACTAGTCTGGGGTTCAGGACAGCTGCTCCCCTCAGTGAGGACAGAATAAAGAACAGTATTATTGGGTCAGGAAGACAGAAGTGCAAGAGTAGAGGCTCCAAAGTCCCCAAGAAACTGAGTCAAGACCAGAGGAACCCAGCCCTGCCTGGAAGCCAGAGGGCAGATGGCTAAGCTAGTCGGAGTGATCCTTGATCAGTACGCATTCCTGTCCTTCCTTCTTCCCCTGCCCCCTTAATACTCTGGGCACTTCCTGCCTCTGGGGTTTTTGGGCTTGGCCATGTGACTTGTGCAGCCAATGGAATTTAAGCAGACAAGGTGAGCACAGAGGCTCTGTTTATGCGCCTTTCATTTCCAAAGAGAATGTGCTGCAGGGTCCCCACTGCTCCTTTAGCCTAGCACCTGAACATAAGCCTTGGATAGGTTTAGTTGGAGAGGGCTATCGGAGATCTCTGTTGAGATGCTTGTGCTTTGGGGTTCCAAGGGTGGTTTGACGTGGACATTGAAGTCATTGTAGACACATGACAGACAAAATCTTGAGACAGGTGAGTTCACCAATGTGTAGGCAGGGATAACAAAGAACACCACTGACTGAGGCTTGGTTCCTTCAGTTTAGAACACAGAGCAATGAGAAGGGCCTAGCAAGGAACCACAAACAGAACAGCCAAAAAGATGGACAGACATAGTCCCTGGAAACCAGATGGGGAGAGGACTCAGAACCAGAAAAAGTGGTCAAATGTGCCCAAGACTGATCAGGCAATGATATGAGGAGAACTGAACTTGAGGACTTAGTGGCAGAAAAGTCCCTGGTGCCCTTGAAAAGATGTTCTGTGGAGTCTCAGGGACAAAAACTCCCATAGAAGGGATTCCAGAGAAAATAAAAGGAGAGGTGTTTACCCGTGTAGAAAATTCTACCAAGTTTTGCTCAGAAACGAA
>NDGN011536266.1:3166-14668 GCA_002564285.1 Tympanoctomys barrerae
CTCTCTCTCTCTCTCTCTCTCTCTCTCTCTCTCTCTCTCTCTCTGACTTCCTGTTTGGTGATATAAGCTCCTGCACACATGTGCATCTCCATCATGAAGTGACTAGAATCTGAGAGAACCTTTGTGTGAATGAATACCAGTGTCATGCCCGTGAATAGTGAAAACACTTGAATTTGATAAACCACTTTGTTTTATAAAGTTAATTGCTTTGGATATTTGGTTATAGTGATGAAAAGCTGACTAATATATCACCTTTCTCTTGTGAGGCCCTTTAAAAAAAAAATTTGAAGTCTTCCTAAGTATCCAAACTCCACTATTTTCACTCCCTGCTCTGGGGGTTATTATAAGAATTATTTCAAGCACATGGGTTCTTTCCAAAGCTCTTACTATATGTGTTTTAGATGAGTTCAACTTTAAGCTTAGAATTTTAAGGAATAGGTTTATGTGCATGAACTACTCTCAGCTTTTGTCTCCCTCTACTTTTGGAAGGTTCTTTGTCCGGCCATGCCAATGGGGTCACGATTCAGCTTTGGCCAATGGGGACCCTTGTGGCATCACTGTGCTTATATAAGATGAGGTGACTTGAACTACTCCAGGAAGAAACAGAAATTACTGGAGGCTATTTGAGAACAAAATTCAGGTATAGAAACACATGTATCAGAAAGAGGCATTGAAATAATTTTATGACCCAATATGACCCAGAATGACACAGGAACTTTAACTGTAGATAAATAAAACTTGGCACATGGTAATTCAAGGATTGTTTTTGATTGAGGAAGGGCCAAATGATGCAAAGATAATGCCAGAATTAGGAAACTGGCTATATTTACACTTGGGCACTTCACAGTACTGTTTTGGGAACATTTCTATTGTCCCAAATGTAGTAGAATTCCAGTTAGTCACTTACCTTTTTACTTAAGTGGGGACCATTGGTGCCCCCAGTGCTTCTCTGTGATGGTGGCACTTGATACACATCTTGTTCTTGAGCAGCGTGGCCCGTGGGTACTTGGTAAATTCCCTGATTCTGGTAGGAAGGTGGCACTTGGTAGACAGTATCACGAGATGCTGCCTGTGAGTTTGGCACTTGGTAGAGCATCTGTTGGCCAAAGGGCTGGTGCTTGGGTCCAGAAATAGGCTGTTCATGATTGGAGGGGGTCTCCTGCATGGGACCAATCAGAAGCTTCACCCGGTTGCCAGGGACAATGCCTTGCCGACCATGTAGGGAGCACAGCCACCATCCTTCTAGACCCCCAGTATTCTGCTCGATGACGGTCAGGATGTCTCCCTTGCGAAAGGCCAGTTCCTCAGCACATTCTGGAACATTGTCATATAAGGCTCTTGCCATAAGATTCTAGGAAGGGAAGAACAGAAGAAAACGGTGTTAGAATATTAGCTCAGTGCCTTCAACACCTAGAGCCCAAGCTCTCAGGCAGAGAAACACTTCCTGGAAAAAATGAAGAGTAACTTGAACAATAGCCTATAAGGAGCAAAACAGATGGTGCAGACAAAAGACAGATACACACATACTGCGTCTGCCACCACTGACATCAGTCTGCCTCCTCGGAAAACCTCAAAACACCAGAAGAGTTCTTTCCTCTAGAGGTTGACACTGTGCCAAGGAATTATGAGTAGCTGCTGAAGAGTTAGTGAATGGTTCACTACACAGAACAGTTTTCTTCCTTTTTAAAAGTGAGCTTAAGGGGAAAAAATATTCCAGGCTATTCAGATGCACCACACCGGGCATTTCTCAGGTTTTTTTTTTTTTTTTCCATACACTGAGGTAAAAAGACTCAAGGAAAACCCCAAATAATGCACTATAAATGACATTTATATGCAGTGTTGAAATGCAAACAAAAGTAAACTTCTATGTGCCTTGGCAGGACCTAAAGAATCTTATTTGCAGATAGGAAAGATGCCTTTGGGTATGGGGGAATCGACAGGCAAGATGTATAGATGTGGCATAATGCCTGTGTGTGGACGTAGTGTGACAGTTGTTGGTGTCTACACATTTGACAGTGGAGAACCAGGTAGATGTCAACTCTTTCTCATTTGGTCTTTTTCTCCTACCTCTCTCGAGGACCCTTCCTCCTCCTGTCACTTTATCACCTACTTTGTAAATCTCGCCATTCACATCTGAGAGTCCCTGCTTCCCCCTCCACGGGCCCCAAACACTCTCCCTCTTTGTATTAAGGCCTGTCTGGCACATTCAGTACTAAGCAGACAGCCAAAGTAGGCATTCAGCAGAGTGGGCAGGCAGTACGTGCTGACATTCCTGGAAGGGGTTCAAAGACTCTGCAGATTTCATTTCTTGGCGTGAGGAATGGTTCCCAGCACGCGGGCTGCCGTTACCGCACGCCTGCCCCTTCCCAGTGCACAGAGAAGGCAGGCAATGTTGTAAATCCATCGCAGGCACTCAGAAAATGAAAAGCGATCTCTCTAGTGCTTCGTTAAAATGTTTGGATGCACTTAATGTCATCGCAGTGGGGTCATTTATGGAAGAAAGAACTGCCGACTGGCTAGAGCACGGTTAGGGCTTTATTACACGCCATAACGCATTTGTGGAATTTGGAGCTGTTTTCATTTGGAATTTGGCCCCCTGTTTTCTTCTCTTGAAATGTGGGCTTGTATTTTCAGCCTCATGTTTTCCATTTCTTTAAAATGGACACACATTTATTGTTGCCTCTCTGCTCGTCCCTTAACTACAAGGCTAGCACTGCAGGTCGTTGTCTCTTGAGGAGTGGAGTGGCCGGGTGTGTGTGCGGGATCTGCCCTGGGTGCAGGGTTGGGAAGAGGTCCAATTCCACCACTGTTCACCAGAATCCTTTCAGTCAACACAGCTACTTAACATAAGGAAAAGCGGGAGAGCCATGGTGCTAGTAGTCCTGGGAGGTTTCCAGTGTGAGGGTCTCCCAGAAGAGGACTTCAATGCTCAGAAATGATGAGATCCGGGAATTCTTTACCTACCAGCTGAACAGTAAGGAAAGCTAAAAGGAAGCTGAGGAGTGTATGTTTTGGGTGAAACCTTTACTTAGTAGTTACATGCTAGGGACCCCTGGTTCTCTCTAACAATGAAAAAGTACTCATTCAAAAAGATAAATATGTGACAGCCCATCCTGATTGGTGGAACCATTTTAGGATGTGTCATGATCCTAAAATTACCTATGTCTCTTTCATCTTTGGGTGTTCAGTAATTTAAAGATGGGCCATAGAGCTACAGAAGACAAAGTTCTGGTCCTTTGTACCAAAATGATCTCAGGGAAATCCTTCCACCTAGCTTGTACCGTGCCTGGAGAGCCAGGAAGACTCTGGCCACTCTGGTCTCTGTCCCTTTCTCCTGTGCCCATTCACAATAATTGGGAATGGCGGGTAAGGAAAGCCCTCCAGGAGATCAGAAGTCATCCAGTGGAGGCCAGGCATATGGGAGCCAAGGGTTGATGGCTGTGTAGTTATCTTGGCCGCAGAGAAGGGAAAAGAAAGAAACAGCAAACAGTGGACAGGCAGAGGGCTACAGACCCAATCAGCAGAAATCAGGGGAGGCATTTGGAGCTGGGTCACTTCCAACTCTGCTGAACACCACAGGCACTGAGGAGAGAGCCAGACTGGGCTTGATTAGAGGCAGATAGAAATCCCCAGGAGTCCTGCTGGAGGCTCTTTGTCTCTGTCCCAGTAACCTGCCTCACAGGGAAGCTGCATACCCCTGTCTCCCAGAGCCCCAGAAGCTGCTCCTGGTGGATTTGCAGGGCCTCTGGTCTGTGCTAAAGTGAGCCCTGCAGTGAGTTCTCCTGAATTTCTTGCAGCTGTCCCCACTGCCAGGGGATCTGTATGCAGAAGAACCTTGATGTGGCTGCTGACAGCGGACCTCCTGTGGCACGGGCCACACACCAGCTCACATGCAGAGGGCCATCTCAGCATGACTTAATCTCTGCAGCACAGCCTACAGAGAAGCAATTTCTGCACTAAGCCACCCTTCTATACAGAAGGCCTCTGCCTTCTTGTACCTGTCTTGTGAGTTTGCTAGAGGTTTAAGTGAATTAATTTAAAAGAATTACTTCAACAAGCCAGAGACCTAGCAGACTCTGATGTGCTCTTATCTTGTTTCCTTTGATGGATGGCCCTTCGCTTCCTGGCTTCCCACTAACTCTGCCTCCTCTAGCTTCTCAGTTAAGAACTAAAGATGCCATTATGTATCCCTACAAACAACAATAATGAAACCAGAGACTTTTGGAGGATGTAATAGTAATAATGAAGATAGGGTTGAGGATATTACTAGGCAAAACCACGAATGAGGAGCTCAACTTTTGAAACTACTTGCTATTGGGTCAAGGGCTCAGTAAGAAGATGAAATACAAATTCACTTTCCCTGGAATACAGCTACTGCCACTCAAGACTGCGCTAACTTCTTAAGTAGGCAGAGGGAGAGTTAACTCTTCCACCAAGCAGGAAAGGAGGAATGTTCTCCCTTAGAGCAAAGGTGGAAGTCCTTGAGGCCACAAAGTCAGAAGCTGATTCCCTGACTATTGTAGAAAACCCCCAGAGCAGCAGTTGTCTATTCAGGATCTACTTTTTGTCAACCTGGAAGACCCTTGGATATTTATCTCCAGGGGAGGAAAGGTCAACACAGAAACAAATCAAGGAGAGATAAGAGCGCTGTGTAACCCTATACCCGCCTGGAGGTTAGAGGTTCCAGCCTGCAGTTAGAGGCAGCTAGGGCAGAAGGGTAGGGCTCAGGACCTGAAAGCTGGAAGGGACCTGAAACAATTAGAGTCCTACTCTGTACCTTCACTAATAAGAAAAGGAGGCTCAGGAAGTTAATGAGTTGCCAACTTGCCAGACAAGAAAGTCTGAGGACTGGGATCAGTAACCAGGTCTCCTACCTCCACCTCAGAATTAGGATAGCATTTCGTGGAGTCAAATACATATGCTAGAGAATTTGTTGCTCTACTCAGGACTGGATGTTGGCATTTAGGGCCCTAAACCTGATCTTGTGGGGATTCTCACACCATGTTTTCTAAAAACTCTCCCTTTAGCTTTCACAGCACCACTGCCTGGCTCCGCCTCTTTTGAGCCTGCACCCCCTGCTCCTCCACAGACTGTTTCCCTACGTCTATGAGATCATGTGCAAGGAATCTTTCCTTTGCACCTTTCTACATAAAGCTCATCGCTGCAAGGGCATCAGGACGCAGACAACAGCCAAATCCACACTCCCTTCTGCAGTTGCCTAACTACAGGGCATCTAATAAAGAACCTTTTCAGTTAGAGCTTTGGTCAAAGGGTCTGTAACTCACCATTTGCAAACAACTTCTGCCTGGCTTCACCAGCCTGTTACTGCAGCATGCAGCCGTAGTAGGCAGGAGCCTCAGCTTCTCTGGGTCTTTCCACAACTTGAAACCCATCAGCAGGCTCTGCAGGCCCTCCTACTGCCACTTCTCCTCAATCACCTTTTGCAGCCTCCTCCCCAGCAGAGAAATTATTGCCCACCCGGGTCTCTTGAATTTAACCTCATTCCACTAAAAATCTATATAACCACAAGAATCAGCTTTGCAAAATCTATCTGGTTCTTTGCCTTTCTTTGCAGCGTGGCTTTCTTGCACCCCACTCAAGGCTGTGAAACTTCAGAGCAGGAATTCTGTCTTATTCTTTTTGCATTTCCAGAATTTTAGCTTGGTGTTTGAAACGAAATACACGCTCATACTGTGTCTGCTAAGTTGAAATGGATTCTGGCTTCCGATGCTCTGCTTCTCTGCAGGGAGGTCAAAACTGCTTTTCTAGAGAATTCAGCAAGACATTTGCTTAATGCTTTCAGGTGGAGGTATGGAAGGTAGATGAACTAAGCGCAAAAATAAATGTTGTGGTCAAGTCACTTGTCACTGGAGCTTGACTGGCAGAGTATGGGAGCCAGCAGGCAGGAAAGGCCTGCCCCTCCCTGTTTAAACAGGATAATGACGCAGGTGGGGCAGCCCAACCCCTCTGAATCCAGGGTTCACAACTACTGAGCAAACAGGAAAGCCAGGAGGAACTGACCATCGGCAAGACAAAACACAATGGTCTCTTTAAAGGGCTGTCTTTCTCTTTAGAGTGGCAATCTGCATCTGGCGATTTGTGACAGAGCCCCATTCATGTCCTTCACCAGAACACTTTGCTTCTGCTGTTCCTGGTTCCCAGGCAGTGCCTGAGGAGCAGGAAGAAATATGGTACAATGGGCCAGAAGGGCCAGCAGAGAGACAGGTGACAAAGCAACTTCTACCCCTCTGTCCCCCTCTAATGCCTCCCATCTTTTTTATTTTTTTCACTGCTATCAAAATGTCATGAAAGCTTCTTGCTCACACTACCAGGGAAATTATCTACTTCTCCCAACCCAGAGAGGTGTGACGTGTAATTTCCATGACTGTTCACTCTGTTCTTTGAAGAGAAATGAGACACAATGGCTGGTGTGTCACTCACTGAGACGGATAGCACCATCAATGGCCTGGCTTCCTCTTATTATTTTTACCTCATTCTATATTTATACAGGAGATCCTGCCAAGGCTCAAGGCTGCTCCATGCTTGACGACATGACTTTCCTGTGCCCTCCCCCCACAAACATTAGCCCTGGACTCCGGTGGACTCCCATGCAAGCATACACAGGCATGGAGGACAGACCCTGAGAAACAGACTCGCTAGAGGAAACGGCCTTTGTCAAGGAAATCAGCCCTAAAGGAAGTGGCTGAGAGATGGCCAGAACTGAGGTCAGCCCTGGGGCAGGCTGGGAGAGAGAAAGAAAGGCTCTTGTGCTTCTGTGCACGCTGACAAAAGTTAGTTTTGGCTTGAGAACCCACACACCGTTTAGCCACATTTCTGCTTTCCCATCTTGCCACCTTCAGATACAGGGGGACAAAAGAGACAGTTTTACCCCAACAACAAGGAACGTCTACAGGCACTGGGAATTCACTGCTTGGCAGACTCAGCTTATACCTAGGCTTGTGTCTGAATATTTGGGGTGTCCAGTTGTTTGAGTTGTGGTTTAAATATGAAGTGCCCCCAACAGATTCATGTTTTGGGGCTTGGAGTGGAGAATGGATCATGAGGATGCAAACCTCTATGAATGAGCTCGCAGATGAGGTGGGGTCCCCATTGGGGGACAGGAGATACCAGTGACTGTGCCCTGGGAGGGTATGTCTTGTTCCTGGCCCCTTCCTCTCTCTCACTCTGGTTCTGTCCTGTTTGTTTTTCTTCTTGGCTGCCGTGAGGTGAGCAGCTCTTCTCTAACTTCCCTTCCACTAGGATGGTTCTGCCTCACACAGGCCTAAAGGCAATGAGTTTGTCCAGCCATGGACTGAAGCCTCAAGAACTGTGAGTCGAGGTAAGCTTGTCTTCCTCCTGAGTGGTTTTGTCCTCAGGTACATTCCTAAATAGCAGACATGAAACTTTCAAGAAAAGCAGTTAGAAGTCAGATCTGACCTGAGTATTTTCTGAGCAACAGTGGTTGTCGTGCATTCTGATACACTTTCCAATGGGTAATCTGAATTATCCCACTGAGACAACCGGAAAGGGTCGCGCGAGGTCCTGCTTCTCTTGACGTCTACCTGCCTACCACCCACATTCAGCATTCACCACGAAAGACTCCTCTTGTACCTGGTGTTTCAGCCAATAATTTTTATTTTCTGAAAAATGCATTTTCTAAACCCTAATGATGGCCTCAACACTTACAGAAGAATTATGAGTTCACTCTGCATCTTCATGTTATTCAATTTCCCACCAGTCTTTCGGTTTCCTCAGATTCCTCAGCTTTGTGAAGGTCAGTGGCAGCGTTCTCTTTTGAGCAATTCTTAATGGGAAATGTTTTAAGAAATGGGACACTAAACAGCGGCTTCCCAAGTGTATTCCTCGGCATGGCACGAGACATCAGTAATCTCTCCTGTGTGCACTTGGAGTTGTGCATACGGTTCCTGGGTTGGGGGTCTTAATGTCTCTTCCACAGTGACTTATTCCTGTTTGATAAGTAATTGTCTGGAATCCACTTTTATTTTCATGGTTCGTAGACCAAGGCGCTGTTTCTCCTGGAGACCTGGTGCACAGTCTGGTGGCCACTGCAAATCTGGATAAGTGACTCTCTGATTGAGATTGAAGTCTACAATGACGTGGTGGCATGATAGGAACAGCAGTGCTGTGAGTCTAGAAAGCTCTTGCGTAAATGTTGGGCTCCTCTCCTTCCTGTGTTGAATGACTGCCAATTACTCTCCTTGGACTTTAGGTTGGTGGAAGGCAGATGCTTTCCTGTGCTGAGATTTGTTTACCATGAAAAGAAAGCCTAGAGCCAATCTTTGCTTTATACAAGATATGTTGCCAACAGATAAGTAAATAGGTGAGTGTGCGTGTGTGTCTGTAACTTCACAGCTCATCATGATAGAGAAGAAATTTGCTGACAGTCTTCAAGAAAAATACATGAGCTTCCTTCATAAGTCTAATGGTCATGCATCATATATGTAGATATATGTATAAAACAGTTCAATTTTCCACTTGTCTGTGGTGGAATCTGACTTTGAGATTTAACGATTTAGTTAATTATTTTCTAAGGGTCCTAAATAAGGTGAAAAGCATGTAAGTTCCTATGGGTGTTAGAACCAGCAGTTGTCCACGGCTTCACCAGAATGACTGGAGAAGTATTTTAAAATAAGAAGGGCCTGTTCTAGGCCAGGGATTTTGCCTTATAGCTCAGGGGGCTTTGATTAGATTAATGGAGAGTCAGAGAGAGCATCTGGTCCTCTTCTTAATCTGCACTCCCCCTCTCCACCAGGTGCCCTTCCTGGGAATCTTGTGCATCTCCAAATTCAGCACTGTTGTTACTAACCCTTGGAATTTATAAGCATTTGTACCTGGTTGTCTGGTTTTGATAGCTGTCAGTATAGAATATTGGCAGAAGATCAAAAATATGGGACAGGCATGAACTCTTTCAGGGTTCTGTCCCCAGATAAATCTGACAGGGGCTCTATAGTAATGAAGGCCTGACACCCACTCGTGCACAAGATAGGTTTTATTAATGACAGAACAACCGTCTGGACTTCATCCAGCATTACAGGGCTGGCACCAGATCATATCTATCTGCCTGTCTAGACAAGTCCCTCCAACAACCAGGTACTTGGGGAAGAGAAATGAGAATGAAGTTATGAAGAAGCAGGCAACTCCAACCTACTCTGTTATGGTATATTTCCAGAAATGATACACTACTCAAAAGTCAGAATGCACAAGTTACAGTATCCAGTAAAGCTCTTGAAAAAAAAGGCAGTGATTTTCTAGCTTTATATTCCCATTTATCTTCCCTTCCAGCATCAAGGTATGCAGCCCAAACCAAGCCCACCCATACAAACTCACCCAACAACAGCAGCCCACAAGCCTGGTATGCATCTCAGCCAGAAGCCAGCTGATGAAACTGGGGGATCTTCCCCCTTGGTGGAGAGGTTTTAGATGACACCTGACCTGAGCTTGGTTCCTGACTGCCATTATCTATTGCCCCTGTGAGCTCCTCAAGAAGTTGTAAAACCCGGATCCACACACTTGACTGAGAGGTGTGCATTGTCGCTGCCGGCTGAACGGACAAATTTTAGAAACTGTAGCTTCTCTGCTGGAAGAGAGGGAAAATGGCAGGAGCCAATAGAACAAAAGCCATCCTCAAAGGAATTGTTAGTGCCTGCGTGTATAGACAAGCTCTTACATGTGCATGTCCTACCCCCGTTTATGAGAATAAAATAGCTTTCTTAATGGTATAGTTCTAGTATGTTCTAAGATTAGGATGTGTGGGGAGAAGAGCATCTTGGAGAATTTGTAGCCTGCTTGCTTTTTTCTTTCTTTCTTTCTTGCTTTCTTTCACCCCCCACTCCCCTCGCACCTTTTCATTTTTCAATTTGAGGAAGGGGTTTACTAAGCTGCCCTGGTGGAACTTGAACTTACTAGCCTCCTGTCTCAGCTTCCTGTAGTGCTAGGATTTCAGGAATATGTCTAGACTTGGTAGCTTTAGAGACAGTTTCAGGGTTTTACATTTGAGAGATATTTTAAGCTGCTCGGTATTTTTGGTATTCACATGAACAAACTGGTAATAATCCTAGAAGAGGAAGTTACTTTTTGATTAAGATGTGTTAATTAAGCTCGGCCTCAGTCAGGATGAAATTCTGGCAAACACTTTCTTGGAGATATTTTTGGGCTTCCATCACATAAAACCAATGAGATAATTAATTTTAAGCAGAAGGAAGTGGGAGAAATTAGAACTGTGGTGGTTTTCAAGTAGTGGGGGTTTTGTCCACCATGGGACATTTGGTAATAGTTGGAGACATTTTTGGGTTGTCACAGAATGTGTGTGTCACTGGCACCTAGGAGGTAGAGGCCAGGGACCCTGTGGAATGCCTGACAGTGCGCAGGATGTCCCCAAGCCAAAGAATTAACCAGATCACCGGGTCTATTGAGAAACTCTGGATGGAGAAAAGGCGACAAGAGTGAATCTGAAGGGCCTGGCTCCAGTCCTTGATAGAAAAACTAACAAATATAATTCCTGCCTTTGGTGCCTCTGCTTCCCCAGTTGTAAAATGGGCATAATAAAAATGTTCTTTACAAAAATATTTTCAGGATTCATGGAATTAAATATGTTTCATGCTCTGATTCTTCAGAAGAAAGATCTCTGTACCATCGGAGCACAGTTAGGACTGGTACTTGGATGAGCTCATGAAATTCTCTTAATCATTCTCCTCCCCCCAGAAAAATTCCTCCAGGAAAAGAAAACAAATGAGAAATGATCTCATGGTGATTACACCTACCACACCAAAAAGCAGACGCAGTTCAGAGCAAAGGAAATTCCTCCCCTTCAGCAACAACTGAACTGCATCTGTAATTAAGATCTTAATAAGGGAGGCAGGGTTTGCTGTAGAGCTGCAGGCTATGTGACAGAGGAGCTACCTGGCCAGGTTTAAAACAGGAACAATTGAAATCCGATCCCCCTCAGGGCTCACACTCTCAGGTGTTCCAAGTGAATCCATATTTGAAAAATAGGCTTTCTTTCTCAAGACGTCTATTTCTGCAAAGTTGGGGTGGGGGAGAGGCGGGTGGGGGGAGAGGCAGGGGAGTGCACTTTTTTTTCCTAGTAACAAATAAGTGTTATTTATGACTTTTGTGAGGAATTTGCCTAAATTCACTTTTTACTAAAGGCACGTAGTTCCCTACAAAAGACTGCCAGCAGGGGAATGACTTAGATGGCTGGCTGATCTGTAGAGCGACTCAGGGATGGTCTACACAGTGACTGTGTGTGTTCTTAAATTTTCTGAGAGAGTTCCCAGTTTCAAATATCCTCGTCAGACCAAATGTTCCATTGTTAGTTTGTAAAACATGGATCCATACCCAAAGAAATTATAGATTCAAAATGCAAAAAAAAAAAAAAAAAAAAAAAGGCTGGGCATACAAGTCTATTTCTTTTCTTTTCTTTTTTTTTTTTTCAGAACCGGGGATTGAACTCAGACCCTTGTGCTTGCCAGGGAAGCGCTT
>NDGN011536287.1:4424-18488 GCA_002564285.1 Tympanoctomys barrerae
CTCTCTCTCTCTCTCTCTCTCTCTCTCTTTCTCTCTCTCTCTCTCTCTCTCCCTCCCTCCCTCTCAGTCTCTCTCAGCTTGATGTTTTGGTGTGAAATTGCACCAACATGTAAGCACTGTACCTTAGAGGATTCCTATGAGAATATAAACTATTTCTGAGAGAGATTATCTGAGTATTTAGTGTCCATTAGTACAAGGAGAGGAAGGGTACCAATAAGGTCAATTTTAGTAAAGCAAGAGGCAGCTGTGGCCTGGTGCCTGTGCTCTGGATAGTGTTCATTTGAAGGCCTTGGCCCTTCAGCTTCTTGAACCCAAGAAGGACACCCTAAGTAACAGGTGAAGAAGCCAAAGGGAGAGTTTGACCATTCATGATTTTGCCTCCTCTGGGGCTGGGCTCATGTTGTTGGGCCCCAGAGGGAAGAGTAACCACTTTCCTGCCCTCATCTCTTCTGGATCATTTCAGAGCAAGCAAAGGAGTCTGTGAGAGTCTCCTGAGGAGTCTGAATGAGTTGGGCTTATAAGTATGAGTAGGATGTCAGTAGCCTTTCAGTCCATTGTGCCATAGGCCTTGGAGCTGAGGATCATGTGCTTGATAAGCGGTAGAGACTTTAGGTCACCAAATCCCAGCTGGATATTTCCCTTCCTAGGTTGGGTGGTCGCTAATGATCTTAGAGGATTTTAGGAATGTTTCACATATACATACCACTCTGCTTGACTGGATTTTATTTAGATAACCAGATAATGTCACAAAGTTTCAAATTTGCTGAGATCTCAATTGTATACATAGGTTCCTTCCCAGAGGATATAGATGTGACCTCTGTATTGTATTTTAACTATAGTTTATTTTAGAATAAGCTATTTTGTAATGAATAAATGAATGAAAAAGTGAATAAATAATTTATACAGGCTTTTCTTTTCTGGATTTTGTGTGTTTGCCCAATGTTCAAGGTTAGCAAATATAACCCTGAGGAATGGAAGTCTCATTTTAAACATCTTTTTCTTTCTATTAATAAATGAGAACAGGTCTACTAATAGAACTGCCTGCAATGTTTGCTCTAAGAGATTGCATGTGGTTTGGTGGGCAAGTGCTTTGCATTCTGGAGCCAAATAGAGAGTCTCAAATCCTGGTTATTCTGTGTAATTTAGCAGGGGATTTCAGGTTAATTAATTAACTTCTTTAGGCCTCTGTTAAAGGGATAGCGATGACAATAGTGGCTGTCTTTAACATTACAGCAGGAATTAAACAAAGCAGAGATGGAGACCTTGAGTTTTCAGCAAGTGCTCATTGTTCTGACTCAGGAAAGGGAACACTACTGCTCACCAGGGAGTTCAGTCACCATCAGATGGGTTGGAAGACTATAGGCATTTGCTCCCTGGATCATCTAATACGTTGGGGTATGGGTAAAAGGGTAGCAGTAGATTTTTGGTTTTGTTTTTATTAAGGATCTAGTTTTGCCAACTTTGCTTTTCTCTTGGGCATTTCTCCTATCCTTCCAGGCTCTGACTCTCCCTAATCTGTAATCTAATCTCCTTGGAGACAAGCATTATGTGCCAGGTATTACAATGAAAATCATCATTACAAAGGTCCCGTCCAGGCTTACTAAGCGCATAGTGTGGCATATTGATTAGCATGGGTATTATTTGGAGTGGAGAAAAACAGAAATGCCATGTGTTTTCTAGAAATGAGGGCATTTCCAAGTGCAAATTGAACATCTTTCTTTTGATCCTGAACTACAGCAAGAAACTGACGTGAATCTTTGATCCCATGCCAGTGCAGAGAGAAATTATGAGGTCTTCAGGATGGGATAATAGACCCTCATCAAGACTTCTAGCTTTAGGAAATTGTTTAATCTCCATTCTCAGTGGCTCCTGCTTTGAGTCAGCCGCGACGGAAAGGTCCCAAGTGCTATCGAAAACAGCTCAGGAGTTCAGAACAAAGCTGATTATGTAAATTGTGCATTAAGATGCAGCTCCAATTTAATTTTACTCTGTAAATAAATATCCCATTAACATCCATCTGTTGAAAGTCAGGTAAAGCATTCTCTTAAGACTGTATGGCTAGGGCTCCACTGAATGCTCCATAAATACGGATGGGGAAAGGATTAGGGCACCCACATTCACTATGCAGAACTTGACTTTTTTCTTTAAGTAGCAAGTCAGCTATAAAATCAATTTAGAGCAAGAGCAAGCCAGGATTGGCTGAGCAAGACACAGCACCTATTTCTGGCCCTGCTTGTTGGAGGACACACAAAAGCTTTCTCTGATTGCTGTCACAGAGATCAATAATAATTGTAGCTTGCCAATTCCCTCCAAAAATAAAAACTTCTCAGTTGATGAGAAGTGAACACTAAATTAGCACTAGCTCTTTTCTGTGGCAGGACAATTTACCCAACCAGAAAGGCCACTTGTGAGAGTTGCCTTTGCAGAACAGACAGGTATAGCTCCCTCTCGGGCTCCAGGGGGTGGAAAATCCCATCTAGCCTCTGGAATGGAGGCTGGGCACAGAGGTGCAAGGCAGGCTGCCTCCAGAGCTGCCATTTCTGTTTCAGGCCAATAACCACCAATGACTCTTACGCTCTAGGAAAAGCTTGTGATACTCCCATAGTAGTGTGTTGATATTAGGTGCTACCAGACAAAGAACACGGTGTCGTTATCTACCTAGTTGTTTGTTTTTTTTTCTGGTGCTGGGGATTGAACTAGGGACCTGGTGCTTACCAAGCAGGTGCTTATGCCACTGAGCTATCTCCCTGGCCCTTACCTAGGTTTTGTTAGGGGTGAATTACCAAGCAGTTGTCACAGCAGACAAAGGATGTGATGTGTTTCTGGATGGTGCTGTTGTTGTTAGTGATGGAGTAGAGAAGTGATGAGGAGAGAGATTAAGGAAGGGCTAGAGACAGACTGCATAACCCATTGTGAGCTATATATTCTAACTTCTAAGGTATTGTTTTCCAAACAGCTACAGTTGGGGTTCAAAATCTCTACCTGAAAGCCTCCAAAAAGTCCCCTCAAGGACTACTTGGTTGCTAATGGACTTTTGAAAAGTGGTTGAGTCATGAGGATTCTAACTTCATCTGTGGGTTAGAGATGAGATCATAATTTGATATCATTACTGGGTGTGATAGACACAGGAGATGGGATCTGGTTGAAGGAAGTAGCTCATGAGGGCGTGACCTTGAGGACTCACAAGGCTCCCACTCAGCTCTCTGGCCACCATGACACAAGCAGTTTCCACTCACATACCCTTTGGCTGTGTTTTGCCTCAGCCTAGACCACGAAGCAACTGAGCCAAGTGACCATGGGAACCTTGGGTATGAGTCCAAATAAACCTTTCCTATGCTGTTTTCCCCAGGTATTTTGTCACAGTGATGGAAAGCTAACTAGCACTCTGTCCATCACTTTTCTGATCAAAATGACCATGATAGCTGGTTAAGAACACAGCCCTAGAAGGGTGTGAAGCAGAGATTTCAACCAACACTAACTAGGCCAAATACCATTCACATAAAAACACTTTTATTTGTATAGGAAACTCAATACCAAAGGAGACCCCATTTACACAGAAAAATGTGAAAAATGTACTCTTTCTTCCAAGCTGATGGAGCCCACAAATTCTGAAGAAAAAGGTACATTCCTCCTGTAGCCTCTTTTCTCCAGAGAGTGCCACTTCCCCTGGCTGAGGCCAGGTCATCTGCTTTGCTCTTCCTAATGTAAGGGTGAGCCTAAAGGGCGCTCCTCCCCTTTACTTTTCTTCCTGTTTTAAAGGGAGGTATGATACTGGAGAGAAAGAAGATATGAGAAGAGGGATTAGGGAAGGGCTAGAGATAGGGAAGACTGCAGGGCATTTGCTCACTGGACCACCTTCTGCTTTGTGGTATGGATAAAAGGGTAATGGTAGTTTTTTGGGTTTGTTTTTATTAAGGATCTAGTTTGGCCAACTTTGCTTTTCTCTTGGGCATTTCTCCTATCCTTCCAGGCTCTGACTCTTCCTAATCTGTAATCTATTCTTCTTGGAGACAAGCATTGTGTGCCAGATATTACAATGAAAATCATCATTACAGAGGTTCTGTCCAGGCTCACCAATCACATAGTATGGCATATTGATTAGCATGGATATTATTTGGAGTGGAGAAAAACAGAAATGCCATGTGTTTTCTATGAATGAGGGCATTTCCAAGTGCAAATTGAACATCTTTCTTTTGATCCTGAACTTCGGCAAGAATTCGTGATCAAAAGAACAATGTGGCAACATATGAACCTGTTTAGGAGGGTAGAAAGGAAGATGGGCAGAGCCTTATCCTGAATGCCATCACTGAGTTACTGCACTAACCCTGGACTGGCTGTCTGAACTTTGCTAATGGACTTTTGAAAAGTGGTTGAGTCATGAGGATTCTAACTTCATCTGTGGGTCAGAGATGAGTTTGATATCATTATTGGGTGTGAGAAAGAGAAATCATCAAACTGCTTTGAAGAGCTCTGTTACTTACAACCCAAATGGTTCTAATTGAAACAGGGAATGCAAAAGGTAGCAGAGCCTTCTTAGGCAGCCAGTAGGGGAGTCTGGATTTCTGGTTCTTGGACAGCTCTTCAGGGGCACCACTGACACCTCTTTTACCCATGATCTCTATGATCTCTCCCCTCCAATGTTCACCAAGGACCAAATGTATTATGTCTTTTTACATAATTGCCTTCAAATTCTCACTGTCCAGAGTGTCTTTTTTTTTTTTTCTGCTCTATCACCATAAGTCTTGAATGAATTGAAGATGCAGACAGAGTGAAATGTCAAGGAGATTATTAGCCCTAAAAGTAAAATTCAGAGGTAGTTCCATGGGGAGGAATGAAGTAAATTCAAGTCAGCATATGCAGAAGCGTATGGCTGTGCTGAGATCCCGCAGGTGCGCTCCTTACGAGACCTGCACACACTCTTCTGCCACTGGCACTCTGAGGTACCACTGGGCAGCGTAGTGAGTAGCATCCATGTCTTGGCTCCTCCTCTCTATAAAGCAAAGGCATATGTGAGTGCTTATTTTCTTGTGTGGGTGCATGTGCCTGCAGGAGTAACAATCGGCAAGAACATGACCTGAATAATGTTTGCTCTTCTGTGTCCTTCTTCTGCTGTGAGTCTTGCCCCACCTCCATTCAAGTTGATTTTTAGAGTCTCTGTCTTTGTAGCAGTTAGAAGAAAACCAGTAGTGAACAAACCCAACTCTTCCTTGCTTAGACTAATGATAGGTTTGCCTTTTGCTCATGCTAAATGTCTTTTGGGGGACTCTACGTCATTATGATCCTCACCGCAGGACACTGGCTGTCAGAACAGCCCTATATAGCACATTCCTTAGTCACTGTCGCAGAGGGCAAAGAGTCTTGGCAGCTCTGTAACAATGGAAACATAATTTGAACCACAAATATGAGTTACATATGCAAATGTAAATTTTCTCACCATATTGTAAAGGTAAAATGAAAGCAGCAAAGCTAATTTTAGTAATGTATTTTATTTTACCTCATATTTTAATTTTAGCATATAACAGACTTAAAAATGTTAATGAGTTTATATGCACACTGTTTGGTACAGAGCCTGTAATCTCATGTATTTCATGTTTACAACACATCTCAGTTTGAACTAACCACATGCTAAATGCTCACATGTTAAATGTCACATGCGGCTAGTGATTGCCATACCAATATCGTAGCTCTGGTGTTGGGAGCAGCTGGGAATCAGTCAAACGTGTAAGAGCAGGACTGGGCTTCAGTGCTAAAGCAGTCAAGCTACCTTGGTCCTGAGAAAAGTATCCTGCCTGGTTAAGGTCAGCTATTAGTCACTAGGCAACCTTGTGTCACGTGATACTAACTTTGTAAAGGTATAAATAAATGCCCCTACTGTTGTTGCAGGGTTTGTTTGCCAATCAGGCTATGGGCCACCACCCGACCCAGCTCTTATCTGCTTGCCTATGTTTTCCTTTTTCCTGTTACTGTTTTTCTCCAGGGTACCCTAAGAGACCAATGGAATCGCAGAGCTCTGAGTGCTCTATCTAATAGTGGGTTCAGCCTGATGGTGAGTAGCACCTATGTCTGCTGTTGACAGCTCACTGGGTGACAGTGGTCATGTGCTGCCATCTCACTGCATGAAGCCAGAAGGAGTGCTTCTGCCTGGTGTCTTAGCACAGAGAGGGGAGAATAGTGAGGAAACAGTGGTCATGACCAGTAGGCCTGGCCTACACTGCGCAGCACCGAGACATCCCACAGGGTGAACGAGGAGTAGGTGCTAAACATGCCAATCTTGTAGTATACTTCCCAGAAGATGCTAGTGCCGTGTTCTTAGAAATGAATTTCTGGAAGCGTGGGGCAAATACTAACAGAGGTAAGTGGGTAGGCCAAAGACTGGAGGCTTAGGAAACAAGGACAGTAGGAAGGTTTTTCACTTATCCCTGATATTTGGCTTAGAGTCTCCTGGGCTCCCCTCTTTTCTCAATCATGACACCATAACTAGAAGCAAGAAGCATAATGATACCTAAACTTTACAGACAGTGAGGTGAGATACAGTTACTGTTTTATTTGAACTGGAAACTCATGGTGGTCTAGAACATGCTTTATTTTTCCTTGGATATCTATGCACCAGATGTCCACTCACTAGTACGTAGATAGGTGCTCAGTAAACATTCAAATGAATGAATTTACAGTAACTTTCACAAAACCATTCCTAAGTGCTTAGATTTTTCAGTGCTGTGAATAAGGATCAGCCATGTAGTTGATCCATGTAACTATTATTAAAAAGCATTTGAGGGAATCACTGTGTTTTGGTTACTTTATTCTCATTGCTGGGATAAATACCTGACACCCAGAATTGAGGAAGGAAAGATTTGTTTAGCTCATAGTTAGTGGTGGTTTCAGTCCATACTGGGCTGGCTCCAAGGCAGGGTTGCATATGACAGAGGGCAGCCATTCATGGGGACAGAAAACAGCAAAGAGCAAAGGGGAGATCAGGGGCTGTGGCAGCAAAGGCAAACCTCTCTCTCCTCCTTACATTGTAATGCAGATTACCCACTTCAAGGAGGGGAATAGCACACCCATAATCCCACCATTGGAACAAGAATTAATCACAAACTCTAGAAGCTGACCCATGACTATATGAGGCTTTGGGGGGACAACTAGACCCAAAACATAGCACACTGACATGCTTCTTTGTAACAGACTTTCAAGTAGTCAAATGGACTTGTGCTTTACAAAATATCCACTACAAATGAATGTCCACTATTTAAAATCTAAGTTTTATTATTATTAATGATGGTGAGGCCATTAGAACATTATAGAATATCACTGCCAGTGACAAAATAGTTTGTTACTCTCCATTCTCAAGGGAAGGGGTCATGTCATACAAGACCCCAGGAGGCAGCATGAAGGTCAGGCAGGGCACAGAGGGCACAGGAGGAGGACATGGCCCCAAGCCTCAACTGCAGTGTCCATGAGGCAGGCAAGACAGGGCAGGCAGACCTAGGGATTGGCAGTGTGAACCCTTCAGCAGGATGTGGGGTGCAGCTGTCTCTGGGCACCTGGCACTGGCCCTTGGGTGCTCAGGGCAGGGAGCACTGGCTCAGAGTATCAGAGCTGAGTTAGAGCTTGTGGAGGAGCTGGATCTGGGCTTTGGGCTGGTGTGCTCGGAGATGGAAGGCCTTGCTTGCTGAAATGGGCTGGCTCTGGGAGCGGCAGTCTCTCTAGGGTCAGAAAGACCCCAGATGCCAAAGCACCAGAAATAATAGAAAGTGAAATAGGAGCAAATAAAAAAGCATGATTAATCCATGTATAAATGACTCTGCTGAGTTGAAAAGTGCCATTTCTGTCTCCCATGGCCCCAGAGAAAACTGAGGCTTACATGACCTTTACTTGTAAGGGTCTGAACTATTTTTAATCACTTGTCTAGAGGATTACAGGACAAAAGTGAAAACTGAGAAGTCAGGGAACTGGGTTACATTTGTGACCCTAAGCAGATCCTCTGGTGTCCCCTTGAGAAACCCTCAAGAAGTTTCTGAATTTTTGAATCAAAACAACACAGAGGCAGGACAGTAAGTTCGAGCTCAGCCTAGGCAACTTAGCAACTTAGGGAGAATCTGTCCCAAAATTAAAAATAAGAAAGTGCTGGCGATATAGCTTGGGAATATACTGGCTTCAATCCCCAGTATAAATTAAAAAAGAAAAAGGAATACAGAGCTGTGGTGACACACAACTGTGTACTTTGTCAGCACTGAGCCAATTGTGCACATACAAAAGACATACTGCCACTGTGTATATACTTTGGCTTCAATAAATTGGATTAAAAAGTAAACAAGTAAACAGCTACCCAAGGACGAAATGCAGATTCCTGCTTCAGTGTAACTTATACACAGACTCACATTTGGACCGAGAGTCCAAATTTGGGGGAGTCGGATGCTAACGAGCACATGGGATGGCTGATTGCTACGTCTCGTGTAGCTCTGACTGTCAGTGCTCCACACCTTAGGTGCCATGAAATGGTTCCTGGCTCCTCAAAGCACAGCTGAAGGGCTGGAAAGGACATGTTCTCGAAGCCCGTGGTGCTTGTGAACATTCCTTGCTCCATGAATCCCTGCAAAGGGTATTAGATGGCTTGGCAGCAGACACCGCAGAAGCCACATGGGTCCTGGTGTTTCAAAAAAAGGGGAAGATTGTCAAGTTGTCCCTTGAGCTTCTCTGTAACTCCTAAGCCTGTGGGACATGTTAAAAATGCAGCACTGAGTTTACTTGCAAGTCAAAACTTAAGTCTCTGCCTCAAAAGGTGTCACTATCTCCATGTGTCACGCAGAGAGTTGGGCAACTGTAAAGACTGCTTCTGGAAGGCAGGCCTCCTAACATGCGGTGTCCAGAGCCAAAAACAGTGCCCATGCTCCTGCTTCCAGGCTCACTGAGCATCCAGACTCGATGCACGAGTGCTTGGTAGCAGCCTGGTGTCCCACAGGGAGCTTGGCCAATGCATTGCCACCTGAATGATCAAAGCAGACTGGCTACATTCTCTGAAAAAAATATGTTTAAGGTGTGCATTTCCACTTGAAAATACCTTTCACTGTCAAGAGAAATCCCTTATGTGCACATTCCGTTTGTCAGTCTAACAACAAGAAAGGATATTCACTGTGGAAGAAAAAAGTGAACTAGTGATCATATTAACAATAAATTAATAATGTTAATAGCTGATTAATGATGCTTAATGTGTGGCAGACATTGGCCCAAGGCTTTTACTCATGCTGGATTATGTATTCCTCACCACAGTCCCACAAAGTAGTAGTAGTTTTATTTCTTCATGAATGAAAACATCTGACACTAAACAATTTGTGCACAGGTCATGGAGCTGGCAAGGGACGGGGTTAGGATTTGAACCTAGTCAGTCTAAATCCATAACTCCCCTCATGATCCCGCCACCCAAGAGCAGGAGCACAGCGGAAAGGGCAACGCTTGCCCAGCTACTCACTTACTGTTCGGCCTGTGTCAGCATCTACCAAGGGTCCTGCAGTGAGTCGTAGCAGATCTGCTATCAGTCAACCCCTGGTGCCATAACACAGCTGTTAAATAGAATAAAGCTCATGTGGGGCTATTGGATCCCATGTTGCAATTCGCCAGAGCCAGAGGTCCTTCTGCAACACCAGAAATCTTAAGACACCCAAAATTCCCAGTCTCAGAGGTGATACTGGCAAGGTCCTCCTGCAGGCTCAAACCTTCATGCGTAGTCCTTCCTAGTTGTCAAGAGGTCTCTGCTTATAGAAAGTATTCAAAGACCCAGGACAGTACAGCAGCCACCACACTAAAGTGGCCAGCTGCCACGCTGAAGGAAAATAACTTCCTGGAAGTTTTTGTGCCAGCAATTAAAGGCTGTACTGAAAGTAGTAGTTAATTCCTGGGTCTAAGCTGGTTCCGTGGCCCTGCGCAGCCACGGGAGACCAGGAAGTACAGTTCCAGCCTTGCCCAGAGGAGCAAAGAGACAGCAGTAGTTGGGAAATATTACTGATCTCCATCTTTCTCAGTCTGAATAAGTATGAGAAAGAAGGTTCCAGAATAGACCCACTGTTCTAATAAAATCTGCTCAGACTTCATAGCACTGTGAACAGCATCAGTGCCAAGCTTTACTGAGTCTGACTTAAATGCATTAGGTTAGAAAGCACTCAATTCAGCTGGTATGAGTGCCTGCTCTAGCCATCTTCCTCTGCTTTCCCCTGCTGCCATTCCTCATCCACCTGCCAGTGCTGGAATTGTAGCAGCGACGCTGTGTCCTTGGCATGGGGGGTCTTCAGGGAAGCTCCTGTTTTCAGTGACTGAAAGGGCTAAGCAAGGTCCTGATTTCACAGATGAGGAACAAGCACGTTTGCAAGCATCTCCTGTAGAAAGCATCTCCTGATTATGCTTTTACAAAAGGGGGTTCAGGAGGACTTCTTAACTCTTCACACAGTAGTCATTTAATTTTGACTATACGATTTTTGCTGTGTAAATGGTGCAACTTTTAGCCAAAAAAGGACTTTCCTTCAAGTGTGATTCTGGACTGACAAACAGTAGTGCAGGCACTGGTCCTTAGGAAGCTGGTTGTAGAGCAAAGGCTGAACTGAAACGTGATTGGTCTTGGTGCACTTTCCCCAAGGAAGAAGAAAAGAAAGGGGTTTTGTAGTCACACAGATTGGATTCAAATTCTAGCGCCACTATTTACTAGCCTGTGATTTTGGCAGATCCAATTCTTTATCCTTTAGTCTCTACAGTGCTGAAGAAGTTGTTCTCTTTCAACAGGCATAAAGTGAGACAAGCACTAGTCTGCCATGCCCTTGCCTTTGATTCTGACATGTTGGAGTTATATTACCCATAAATCCAGAGCCCTGCTTAAACCCACTACTTGGAGTCCCTGAGACACACATCAACATGGATCTCCTCCTTCCCTTCTTCTGAGAATGATAATGTAACACATTTCAACACATGCCTCAACTGTAAGAGGACAGTAAATAAACAGATATCATTAGAATAAAGAATATGCAAAGAAAACTATGTCAAATAGTCTGAGATTAGGGCTGATAATGTCATGATACTGAGTTGTAAACAGCCTGATTTTAAAGTCATAACACACAAATGTATCGACAGCAGAAAGGGAAGAAAGTCCAACCTAAGCGATTATTCTTACTGTTTCTTTAATGAAGAGACAGAGCATCAGTGCTGGGTGAATGCATCGTTTTTTTATTTTCCAGAAAATGAATTTAATCTGTATTTCTTGTTTTCAATCTCATCAGTGACATGTTGCTAAGATAGATTTATAAGTTCTGAGTAAATCAGTAAATTATCAAGAATCAGATTGATATCAAAGTAAAGATTCCTTAAATTCTGTTGGCTTCCCTCTCCCCCCAAGTCATCGAATCCTCTGGAACCTGGCAGCCCACCTGCTCATTCTCCAGTGGCTGCAGGGACAGGGGGTTAGAGCAGCACTCATACCCAACTCCTCCAACACTGAATTCTGGTCTGTTCCACCACCAGGGGGGTGATAACCAGAATGCCTTGAAAAGGTTTCTCAGAATGTAGCTCTAGGATCTTCTAACTGGAAATCATTTAATCGAAACCTTTTGAGATGTGGTACAACAGTCTGAATTCTTACCAGTTCCTAAAAATATGAGTGTTTGAAAACCTCAGACTTACTGTCCATATTTGAAATGATTTCTGAAGCTCATCATAAGCAAACAGAAGAGCGCGTCTGGGAAGGCTTATGAGAACTGGGTATGGATTGTTCTAAAACCAGACCCTGGGCAGAAAGCTTCCTTAAGTCAAGCAGGTACCACCCTCCCCCAGTTTTGTGCTTAAATCCTCAGTAAGCATCCTGAATGAGAGGTCATTGCTGAAGTTTGGCCCTCTTTTCTTTTGCATTAGTTCATTGTCTTATAACTTTTCAGGGACCAACTTTTCATAGGCTACTGTCTTTCTCTTTACGTAGATAATTCTTGACTGAGTCTCCATGCCTCCTGTGTTTTATCTAGGGCCTGGCACACAGTCTGCCAGCTCTGTCGGGGACTCAGTTTCAAGAACATATTCACATCCATGTCTTTACTCCACCTTCATATGTCTGTCCCTGTGCTGACATGGTGACTGCCAAGAAAGTGTGTGTTGATTGAGCAACCGCCGTGTGACTTTCTATCTTGTTCAGATGAAAGGCTCCATCTATCTCTTTAGGGAGAGCTGCTCCTGCTGGCAGGCCTTGAGGACATCCAGGTACCCCTCCTAGGCAGTGTTCTCATAGGTGGTCCTGACACTAACTGCCTGCTTGATGTCTCATTTTGCATGTCTGAAGGATGTCTATAAGCCAACCACAGCTTCTTGCCTTCTTCTATCTCTCCTAGTGCAATGCAACTCCAGGCTTCCAGATGCTTAGGGCCAAACATTAGGGTAGGCCCTGATGTCTGTCATCCTCTTGAAGCGTACATCCCATTTACTGCAAGTTCTACTCACTCTGTCTTCAACGCATATACAGAACCTGATTGCCTCTCTGAACTTCTCCTAACACCACTTTTCCCCTCCCACCTCCTTACAATGGCCTCCTAAGTGGTTTCCTTGATTCTAACTTTTCCTCTACTGTAGTCTGTTCTCTGTATAGCAGCCAAGATAATTCTCTGAGGACTGAAGTTGGACTGTATCACCATGTTGCTGAAAAAATCTATAGCCCCCATTCCCTTTCTCCTGGAATAAAAGTCAGAGTCCATGATCAGGCCCTTCCATACGAGTGTGACATCATCTTTGGCTACTGTCCTCCTCAGTTTGTCCTGTGACCTGATCTCCTTGGCATTCAGCCACCATGCTGGGCACCTCCCCTGCAGAGTCGGTACTGTGTGTGTTTTTCTCAAAGAGCCTCATGGATGACTGACTTGCTGCCTTCATTTCTCCATTCAAATTTCCTCATGGTGAATTTAACCCTCAACACCCAGTTTAAAACTCACCTCCCTACAAACACATATAATCTTCTACTCAGTCTTAATTTTCCTGCAGCACCTGTCTCATTTTTAACTTTTGTGAAAATTTGTTCTTTTTTATGTTTCTTGGTCTTGTCTTTTCCCAACTGGATAAAAGCTGAGTAGGGAATTTCTTGTCTGTTCTGCTCATGGATGTTTTCTTAGTATCTGGACTATTGAGGAACTATTGGAAGGAGAGGAAGAAAAGAAAGAAAGGAGGGTGAAGAAGAAAGGAGAAAAAAAGGGAAGAAGGAAGGATGGAAGGACAGAAGGAAGGGAAAGAGGGAGGGAGAAATAAAGAAAGAGATGAAGGTTGTAAATCCTAAATATTAAACAGAGGTTTTGAAACTGAAATCAACATAGATTCATATGGGAGAAGGGCAGGGGGAGGCAAGGAGCACAGATGTTTGAGAAGTAGTAGAGAAGGGTTTCTCACCCACACTGTTGCTGATTGAGCTCAGGCTGAATGGTCCGCAGCACCTGCTCACATCGACTTAACAGTTTTCTGCCCAATCAAATCTCCATCAGTTATTATCTGTGTTCTCACCTGTCAGCAATATTGAATGGTGAATGGCTTCCTTTAGCTCCTTGTTTGGCATTCAAAGCTCTGATCTTTGTGATGTGAAGTTCTGAGAAAGAGTTGAAGGAAACCAGAACCTAAGTTTAGGCGGAAAGAGCCTTTCAGTTTGGGGGCCAAGTGTTCCCACTGAAGGTATGCCCTGGAAGTGCAGGCCTTCTTGGAGGTAACTGCTGATATGAGCCTGGTGAGAAAGCTTTCATTCCATCACTGCTGATGTGGAAGTGGCTGCTGCCACCTGTATAGTGAAATTAGATCCAAGAAAGATGTCAAAAGGAGCTGGAGGTGTAGCTCAGTGGTAGAATATGAACTTAGCATGCATGAGACCCTGCGTTCCATTCCTAGCACCAAAGTGATGAGAAAAGAGTGTGGATAAGTGATTTCTGATCATTGGCAACATCCCTGCATTAGCAGTAGTGCTGGATGTTAACCAGGAGACTCTGGGATCAGTGCAGATTCCATGATTTGCTGAAAGATGGATGGTCTTCCTGCAGGTTGGGTTAGAGGTGAGCTTATCTTTTTGCTATT
>NDGN011536290.1:3422-16164 GCA_002564285.1 Tympanoctomys barrerae
AAGGAAGGAAGGAAGGAAGGAAGGAAGGAAGGAAGGAAGGAAGGAAGGAAGGAAGAGAAAAAATTCCACTAATCAAAAGAGGATGCTCAAGGAGACTTATGCCAGGTAGGAGCTGTGCAGAACTGTGCTGTTGTCCCTCCACAGTTGGCTCCTCCATATGTGACCAGGCCACATATGGGGGTAGCAGGCCCTGCACCACAAGGGCTGAGGAATCGTAACAAGCTCAGAAAGACCCCACAAGAAGGCATTCACTAGGAAAGGTCTTTAACACATCAGTTATGGATTTGAGAAGAATTAATTATTCTGCAAATTTTTAAAATCTCTTATAGAACCATCCATCACTAGAATTTTAGACAGAACAATGAAGTTAATCCAGTTTTAACTTACTTGATTTTAGAACCTGTATAAGTTGTTTAGCCTCGTGGTCCGATTACCAATAAAATGGAGATCACCTTGCCTGTTTTATGTGACCGTTTTTGGAACTGGAGATAATATGAGGTATAACCGAAAAATATGGCATTGCTTGATTGTGTTTAATTATAGCAGTAAAAGATACATTGCCATGAATCCTCCTCTTTAGACACACTTAACTTATCCCAGCATTCTTGCCACTTTCGGATGCAATTCCGAAAGTCTGCTTTTGTGTCTGGCTGCAGTGTCAGAGCTGTTTCCATGTCTTAAATCAACTCAAAATCTTTACCTTTCATCATCATTTTGACCTTGGTGAAGGACCAGAAGTTGCCTGGTGCCAGATGCAGTAAACACGATGAATGAGGACCCAGGAAACCTTTCTACGAGCCTGCCTTTCTGTGGGACAGCACACAGCGGCAGCAGCATCTGTTGCATTTTTCAATCATACCCATTAAAGACACTGTTGAAAACAGTGTGTTCAAAGTGAGAGGACTGGGGCTGGGGAGATAGCTCAATAGAATAAGCACTTGCCTGGCAAGAGTAAGGGCCTGAATTCAATCCCTGGTTCCAAAAAAAAAAAAAAAAAGTGAGAGGATCAATGGCAATGTCTTTTACTGAAACACATTGTTTAATTTTAACAGTCACTGTATTTTTCAATCACTCCTTGTACATACAGTATGTAGCTCTGTACTTGGCAGCAATGGCACTAATAAGTAACATCTATGATTTATATTAGTAACAGTAATTATCACCTGAAGCAAGCAGGGCAGGGCCCACCCTGAGGACCTGGCAAAGGACTCCCCCATGATTATGGAGCTCCCTAAAAAGCACTTCCAACCAGTGCTCACATGCTACCTGTAGGTACCGGATGCTCCCTTAGGTAATTCTTTCCAAGAATACAGGGACCCCAAAAGCAAGGCACGTTCTAGACAACAGTAGGGTTCCAAATTTCTACAAGCATTGTAAATATCTCTCAGCACTCTGATCGGCTTCTGTCCCAAACAATGACAATGTATAAACATTGGAACCTCAGCTACAGCCAGGAAAACCTTCATGGCTACCAGATTTGAGAAATAGAAGCCATAGTTTACTTTCCTCCTATCAGCCCAAGCCTTCGAAAACTTTGTTTGTGCAATCAACTTTGACAAGGTCAAAATAAAGTGCATGAAGTCATTTCTTAAAATGTGCAGGTCCCAAGGGCAAGGCAACCCAGCATGCTGAGTAACTGGGCCTGAGCCACAGTTCTACAACACGTTGCAAGCAGCAGGTTGCCCAGGAGGCTGCCCAGAAAACCTCCTCCACCCCAGGGAATCTGGATCTGATCTGAACTCCTACCATTCACCAGGCACATACATGAGAGCACATCAAATTCTTCTCCATGCCCCACCATGCCTGCCTGTGACTGTGGGATAGTAGCTCACCTACCACTTTTATTGGAATGCCAATACATGTGCTTATAAACTATGAAGTCCAAACTATTATTTTGTTTCATGTGTGTTCAGTATACTGACAGAGCATTTTCTGTTGTTGTTTGATTATTTCCAGGATGACCTGGATGACATTTTATATGAGTTGTTAAAATGGAGAGTAAGGTAGGCATTTGGCGCCTTGTACAGTCCTAGGCCACTGACTGACCCAGTGTTTAATAAGTGTTCACTGCACTTATGATCTTATTGCATGCACTGCCCCACTGTGGGCAGGACACAGGGGGCTCCTGATTCAAAACTTTGCAACCTGTGATTGGGCTTTGGCAACTGATCTCTTCTCCCCTTAAATACCTTAAACTTCTCCAGTTCCCAGGATCCTCATGCTGTTCCCTGGCCACCCAGATACTTCCATTGGCAGAACTTTCCCGTAGCATTGTGGGAAAAGACACCCCATCCAAACTTTGAGCTTTTTTAGTCCACCAGACTTCTCTATCTTATCAAATTGCCCCTGTTGCAAACTGTTACTTCTTAATAAGGCCTAACTTTTGCTACTGAATAACAGTAAATTCTCTTCCAGGTAAGGGATTTTCATTTGAACCTTCTCAGTATGGATGGGTAGGTTTGTTTGTTTGTTTATTTGTTTGTTTGTTTGAGATCAGATTTTACCAGATTCTCCAGACTGGCCTTGCACTTTGGGGCTCATCTGATCCTCCTGTCTTGCTCCCAAAGTAACTTGAACTACAGGATATGCCATGGTACTCAGCTTCATTTGAGCCTTCTTAGATAATGCTTAAATCCTAAAGAAGAGTCTATACTGATGGGAAACTTTGAAAACCTACACAGTAGATAGATGAGGCATTCATAGGAACCCTTGGTATTTATGCATCAGGTTTGTCATCAACACCCATGGTGGACAAGAACTCAGAAAGAAAGAGTGGTGATTATAGAGCTGATGAATGCAGTGTGATGAGGGACTGAAGTGGGGTGAGCGGCCTGGGATGACAAGTCAGAGGAAAGAGGCTGCTCTTGGTCAAAGCCCAGCAGCTCTAACTAGGTCAACCCATACCAGTTACATCATGCTGCTAATTAGCACCAGAGTCCCAGCTACAATACAACATTGCAAGTTGCAATTGAGAATTAACTGGAAAGAAAAAGGAATGGATGGAAAATGGAGAAAATGCTCTTGCTCTCAAAAATCCACCAATCACATATGAAAGGTGACCTAGAAAGCAGTTTCTTGTAATAAAGCAGAGACTGACTGATGATTGGCCTAATCAAAACTCACTCATTCCAAATAAATATGAGGAACTCAAAAAATTTCATCCTCTACCAAAAGAAGAGTGTGTATCACAAAACACTAACAGTAAAGGAAATGAGCTTGTGCCAATCTGCAGCAATATTATAAGGATGCTGTCGAGTGCAAGGCTAACAACTGATCCCCTGATGCTGAGGTGGGAAAAGTGGAACATTTGAAGTAACAGTTTCTTTACTACAGTAGAAGTAATCATTCAAGAGTAATTCAGTTGATGAATTACTTTGTAAACAAGTAATCAGCTTGTTTCCAAAAAGCCTATTCTATAAATTCCTAACAGTGGTCATTTTAGGCAAGACAATAGACAAAGCAAGTTGTTCATTCCCTCTTCTTAGACTGTCTTGCTCTGGGCTTTAGGATTTACCAAGGTACTTCCTGACAGGCTGCAGACACGGTTGGAATTTAGCGGTGAAATGCAAGGAATACCACAATGAGAGTACAGGAAGAGGGTGGTAGCTTGGGCACGGTGGGAGTGAGGATATGGAGATCAAGGTGGAATTCTGGGGGATATTGAGGCAGCCATATGCACAGGAGTTTTACTTGGAAACATGGATGTGGCAGTTTTCACAGCTAACTGAGTCGTTGATTGAAACAAAATCATTGAAAAGAAAACACCTTTGAAAGGAAATCGTCAGCTCTGTGTTGTACTTGTTGAAGCTTAAGTTCCTCTTGTGCCTTAAACTTGCACTAATGTCCAGGCCGTTAGACAGGCATGAAGACAGGGCTGCTTTCATATTTGGCCCTATGATCTAGCCTTGAGGAACCATTGTATTTAAAAGCAGAGAGAGGAAAAAACTAAACCAGATAAATCTCAGAAATGAATTACATGTCAACACCGGCCCCACCCCAAGGCACACCGACCCAGCCACAAAGTCCAGGCGTGGTGGTACACGCCTGTGATCCCAGCGCTGAAAACAGGAGAATAGCTGAGTCCAAGCTGTGTAGTGAGACCCTGTACCAAAGGCATTAAAAAAAAAAGAATTAAAGTCTGAACAAAACCAAATGAGTCTCTATCTCTTTTTGACTAATACTCTCCTGAGACCAAAATAATAAAATTACTTCATGCTATGTCAAATATTATGGAGAAATCAAACAAGAAACCAAGGTAAAAATGCACACATCCACATGCAGAGGCAGCATATGCTTATAATGGGGTGGAGACCAATGGCAGTGATGATTCAGCTGAGACAAGAACAAAAGAAGGCATGAGAGAACTATGACCTCAGACACAAGGAACCATGAACACAAAAAGCTCTCCAACATCCAAAATGTCCTTCTACCAAAGAATTTCTAGAAGGCCATTGTGGGTTGAGTTTAAAAGTCAAGAAAAATATAGGCATAGAGCTAATCATAATGCTTTGTTTAAAAAAAAAAAAGATTGGGGGAAAATTAGGAATCAGTGTTAGTTTGCTAAGGTTGCCATAACAAAATGCCCAGCCTGGGTGGCTTCAATAACATAAATTTAATTTTTAATGAACATGAAGTAGGTTTTCTCTGAGGTCTTTCTCTTTGGCTTGAAAATGACCACCTTCTCCCTGTGCCTGTCTGTGTCCTAATTTCATCTTATGAAGACAGCAGTCATATTGGGTTAGGTTCTACTCTAGTGACCTCATTTTAATTTAATGATCTCTTTAAAGATCCTGTGCCTGTGTATATTCAGAAATACTGGAAATTAGTATAAATTTTGAGAAACACAAGGCACACCATAACTCTTACGTGAACAGTAAGCCCATTAAAAGCACTTAAGTAAGAAAATGACATAGTCCAATTTATATTTAAAAGCAATGTGACAACAGTATGTAAAAAAATAGAAAAGAGTTTTGATAGAGGGATAGGAGCAAATATTATTTCAAAAATCTAGACATCAGAACAGACTTTTTAACACACTAATACTTTTTTATTTTTAATTGACACATAGTAGTTACATGTAGTTATGGGACACCACATGAAATTTTAATAAACATATATAATATGTGATGATCAGATATAATATGTGATGATCAGATAATGGACTTACCTACTATCCCAGATATTTATTCGTGTCTTGGTATTGGCAATATTTAAAATCTGTCTACTAGAACTTTTGAAGTATACAACTGCTGATTTAAGTCATCCAACCTGAGACTAAGTGATGTTTTCATTCCAGTCAAATACAAAATAACAATTAATTATTATTGGCCATCGTTGTCTAGTTGTCTAAAACATTAGGAAGTTACTTCCCCCATCTAATTACATCCCTGTGCCCACTGACCAATCTCTTTCTATCCCTCCACCCTCATGTGCTTCCCAGGCTCCAGTAACTGCAATTCTGTACTATACTCTCTAGCTTCTACATAGGAGGAAGAACTCATAAATTCTTAAGAACACTGAAGGCAGAACATAAAATATTTGTCTTTCTGTTCCTGACTTATTTCATTTAACATAACGTCTTTCCATTCTATCCATAGGACAAAAATTCACTCTCTTACAGCCACATTGTCTTCCTCTATTCATCAGTCCATGGACTCTTTGATCTCATGCCTTGGGTGTTGTGAATAACGCTGAAATGTAAGTGAAAGTATCTTCAGTACACTAATTTCACTTCCTTTGTATGCATATACAGGAAAGGTACTGCTGGATTGTACATCAATTATATTCCTAGTTTTTGAGGAATCTCTATATTGTCTTCCATACTGGTTGGGTTAATGTACAGTCCCACTAATGCTATGTAAGACTTTTACTTTCTCCAAAACCACACAAGCAGTTGTTTCTGTGTTTTATTGTTGTTGGCTTACTCATTTTGGTTTGATTTTTTTAATCTGTTAAACATCATCCACTCTAAGTGTAATGAGATAAAGACTGTGATCTTAATTTGTATTTTTTGATGATTAGTGACATTAAGAAATTCTTCATATACTTGTTCATACTTTTAATCTTCTTTTGAGAAATGTCTATTCAGATCATCAAAACAAATATACTATTCAACCCAGAGCCCACAGCGAGTGAGTAGGAATGTTCCATAATTTCCCCAATGCTGTATTTATAGAATAGTCTGAGGCTACAAATGTAGCCATAGTGTAGTTTAATCTTGAAACCTGTCACATTCAAAAACTATAGTGAAGCAACAAAGATAAGTAAAAATACTTAAGACACCCATGTTTTATTACATTATTCAAAAACACTCAAACACAATGCTTAAAAACATTTTTATTCTCTTTTCCTCCTTAGTCATTTCCCATACAGAGACCAGTAACTCTTTCCTCAAAACTTCCACACAGAACAGCTCTTCCACCTCCTCTCCACTGCCCAAAGGATTTTTCTTTCTTCTCTCCACTGAGACATCCCTTCCTTTCTAGAAACTTTGTTATGTGCATTGACTTAACTTCTTTTCTGCATAAAGAAATCTGCAGGGAGCAAAACATGGTTTGCCTAGACTAAGGGTGCTATTTATTAGACAAGAAGGTGGTGGGAAACACTTCCGATCTTTTCCACATAATCACTTCTGTCCAATCACACACACTTTCTTAGGGCCTGGATTCTCACAGGGTGGGTAAATATGGCAATAACCTTCAAAAGAAAAAATGATGGCAAAAGGTGAAGGGGGCAAGATGATGACTAGCACTGAGCAAGGCCATCTGACCTTTCTTGATGGTCACAAGGGCCCACAAATGAACCAAGATCTGTGGTCATCCCCCTTGTCCCTGCTACCTCCCATACCAGCCAATGACACCCCAAGGAGACTGCAAAAAAAATATAATAAACAACCGGGTGTCACCTCAAAGGACTAGGCTCTTGTAAATAAACGCATTCTGCTTTGAACAGGATCCAGTAAGAAACCTTGGGAGGATGCTGATTGAAGTCATCCAACCCGAGACTAAGTGATTCATTCCAGTCAAATACAAAGTTACTGAAGATGTGTAAACAGTGATTCTAGGAGACTGAAATTGTGGTCTGCTGACCATCTCAAGACCTTGGTAAGACAAAAAACAAAAGAAACACAGTGTAAGAAATAACCTGCACCCTAAAGTCACTTTACTTTTCCAGCTAATTCCTTCACAACCTCTCAGTGCCAGCTGAGGAGGGTTGGGTAAATTTGTCATCTCAAATGACAAATGAGTTTTATCATTTCATTTGTCACACTGTTATCAAAATTATGCATCTCCTAGACCAAATTGTGAACTTGTAAACTTATATGGAACAAGGAGAACTGTTGTTTTGCTTTGTTTGTTTTTCTGAGCAAGTTGAGCAAGTCCATACTTTTACAAAGTTGGTAAATATTCATTGATAAGCCTAAGCTCAAATTTTACATAGCTTCCATTATACTACCTTGTTTCTTAGAATAAAAATAAAAGCTAAGCAACTGATTTACCTACAATTTAGTCTGAGAAGTATTGCAGAGAAGCAATTTCTAAGCATGAATTGGAGGCATCATCAGGCCAAATTTGTGCCAAAGTATTAACTAGTTTCATTTCCTTGCAAAGCAGTAGGGGTGGAAGATGGGAAATTGATGGAAACCAATGGAGGAACTAAGGAAAGGACCTTCATCCATTCTTCAGCCATTTGTGGAAGCAAGTTCCCATCTCATTTGACCTTTGGAAGAGAACTTTCCCAAACTACTTCTAACCATATCCCATCCAAAATTTCCCTCTGAGTCATACAAGAGCCATGCACACACAATAAGTTATTGCAACCATGCTTTTCTTGAGTACCACCAGCATTACAACATCTTAATCAGGCTACTTACAGTTGGAGTCTTCTACATCAGGAGCTATAGAAATCCAACATCTGAGGCCCATTTAGTGGAAGCAAAACAAATGAGCTTGTCTCTGACTCCACCTGCATGAGAATTAGCTACCAGGCTGTGATGTATAGATTTGGAGTCTACTTTAGAACTAGTCAATAAAAATCTCTGAGGTTGTGGATTAGAGAGCTGCCACTTCTGAACAATCCCATCCATCAAAATTCCAGAGGTTCCACCTTCACAGAAGCCTTGTGATAGCCTCACCCAAGTTCCTGAGCTGCCATGACACCTCCTCCCATTGGCTTATCACATTGGCTGTCTCCCCTGCTACACCAGCATGTAAAGGGGCAACAGATTTGTCTTCTTGCTCATCTCTGATCCTCACGTTTTTGAGGCATTAAAAGAACAATTTTTACTCACTCTAAAGATGGACAGTCAAAATGTTCTCCAGCCCACCTAAGATTCTTGGAGGTGTGGCCCCACCCACCTCTTCATCCTTCTCCTCCCCAAATCTCTGCTTCACACTTAATGTTCCATTAACATTCGCCTGCCTGTTCCTTGAATGCTCCTTCGATTCCCTGTGCTTTTACTCACTCGTCCCTTCTTCTTCAGCACCCAGTCACTGTGTGCTTTTTCTTCCATTCATACTGTCCACCATATACACCTTCTATCTGCTGCCTGGATAAGTCCTAATCATTGTTTGTAAGCTTCTACTCAGGCATCTCTTCTTTTGGGAAGCTTTCCCACTCTTGCTACTTAGAAAAAAGAGAGACAGAGACAGAAAGAAGGGAGGCAGAGGGAAAGGAGTAAGGGAAGAGGCAGGAAGAAAGGAGGAAAGAAGAATCTCTTCAATGAAATTAGTGATACATCTTTCCATCTTCTCATATTCCTTAATAATTTATATTCTCTCTCTCTCTCTCTCTCTCTCTCTCTCTCTCTCCAAATTGTGAACTCCTTGAGGATGTGGCCCATGACTTATTCATTTATTAACCTCTAATTTCTATCCTAGATCTGGGCACAGAGGCGCTGTTTGACAAATTACTGCAGAAACATCAAAGAGCCAAACACTTAGGTATAACTTTAGAGCCAAACAGAAAAATGTGCATCAAACCCTGCCCGAGCTGGTAGCAGGGTAAGATGGTGCCAACAGAGCTCCCAGAATTGAAAGCATTTGCATGAAGCCAGGGTCTCATTACTTTGGCAAGAGCTGCTGACACTCCAAACCAAGTAGAGAAGTGGAGGATTCTAGGTTCTTCAAGCCATTATGCAAAACCTAGTGCACATCAGGACGAGTGAACTCTGGGTCAAAGTGATTGGGACAAGTGATGAAGCAACACAGAAGGAAATCTAGGTGGGGGAGGGGGTTCAAGCTAAAATTCAATCATCAATGAGTCACTCATTGTGGCTTTCTGGTAGTAAAATCCTCAGCTGCTTCAGTGGTTCAGAATGGCATCTTAAAGTGACAGTGCTCACTGTATAGGACTTGAAATAACCCATCATTAAATTCTCAGTTCAAAGGATGAAAAGTACATTATGTTTTTTATCATAACAAGATGAAAAGCCACGAAGAGCCCACCTTTCTGGTTTCCTCCTGCTGCTTTAATAAATTAGCACAATTTATGGCTTAGGAAATCACCAGTGTATTATCATGCAGCTCTGGAGAAAACCAAATAAACATTTTAGCAGCTAACGCCAAAGCATCAGCGGGCCGCATTTCCTCTTAAGGCCATGGGGCTGGGTCTGTCCCTGCCACCCCACTTCTGGAGGTTGCCTGCTCTTTGGCTCCTGGCTCCTCCCACAGTGACATCCTCACTTCTCCAACTCTCTTTGCTTTTGCCCACCAGCTTTACTCATAAGAGAACGCTGTGGTTCATCCAGATATCTCAGTGGACTAAAGTGCTTATTTTTTGGCAGTCACGGAGACTGGGGTAAGATCCTTAGCACGCTGGGACAGCGACTGAGATTGGGCATGGTGGCGCACGCCTGCAATCCCAGCTCTGGGGAGGCTAAAAATAGGATCAGTACAAGTCCTATCTGTGTAGTGAGACCCTGTAAACCCTGTACTAAATACATTTTTTTAAAAGAACCCCGTGGTTACATTGGGCTCACTTGCATAATCCAGTGGAATCTCCTCCTCTCAAGGCTTAATCACATTTATGAAGTATCTTTTGCCGTGGAGGCAACACACTCACAGGTTCCTGCGAGAAGTGACATCTACATCAGTTCTTTGGGGACCATTATTTTGCCTACAGTACTCCGCTTCAGAAAAACACACTACTAACACTGAGTCAATTCTTAATAGGAACAATGAGTTCTAAGAGTCTGGACTTGGAAGCGGTGACAGGGAATGAGGGAAGGGACACAAAAATCTGAAAAACAAGGAATGGAGAAAGGAAATTAGAATTGTGTTACAATTTAGAGTTTAGCTTGGTTTTCCCTGGTGAAGATTCCAGATATAAATGTGGCACTGTCACTCCTAGGAGAAGGGAACACTCGAGCACTTCCGCCTTCATTCCCGTGTCTCCTCTCCAAGTCCCTCTCTTCACAAGCAAAGATGCACAAACTAAGAGCAACCTGCGGAGGCCACTGCGTTGCAGGGGGCAGCAGCTCACACGGCATAGGCACTCACCTGCGAGACATGAAAGGCATAAGGGTGCTATTTTTTTTTCAAGAAAAGTTAACAAATGCTTACAAAGGAACTTCTAGGGCTGGCCAGATAGCTCGGCAGACTAAAGCGCCTGCTTAGGCCGACACAGGGACCGGTGTTCAAAGGCCAGAGTGCGGTGCCAGCCCCGCACCCCAGGGGCGCACTGAGCACAGAGGAGTCTGCAAACCGGAGAATCACTACGAGTCCGATCTGTGTAGTGGGACCCTGTAGACCCTATACTGAATAAAACATTTTTTTAATTTTATTAAAATTATTTAATAATTTTATTAAATTTTATTAAAATTGTGCATTTTATTAAAATTATGGATTCCCTAGCATTTCCCACTTATAAGTTATTAGAGATTAGAAAGAAAAGATTCTAAAGATCATGCGTGATCATGAAGAGAGTCCACATTTTCTGAGGAGAGCACGTAAAGGCGAGTTACACACTCGGGACATTGTGCAGATGACAGTAGAGGTCAACGCTCTAAACATCAGGATTGCTGGCCTGGGGACCATGAGTGGAGTCTGTGACTTAATCTCCCCTTTCCCCCACCGGAAGAGAAGCATCCTTAGCAGCAAAAGGTAGCAGCACTGGGTGACACTCGGCATGTTTCTGCCATTTTTCTATTTTTCCCCATGGTTAAGATAGAAGAAAGAAAAGAGAGAAGTTCAGAGCTCTTTCCAAAGCCTTGAAGGGGAGCCTACTTTTTTTAACATGATTTAGTCTGTCTTCAAAACTCTCACCAATTTTTGATCCTAAACGGACTCTTTCAGAATTGTGGAGCCCAATCATTAGAACGCTGACTCCGCAGAAAAGGAGCCTTTCATTCCTGGCCAGAAGTCAACGTGGAAATAGACTTCAAAATGGACTTCCTAGCCCTTGGGGCCTGGGAAGTTATAGGTTTAAGATAAAAGAAATGAGGGAGGGACGGGATAATAAAGGGGGGAAATGTCTTTTTTGATTCCTAGAAATGGTTAGAGATTTTCCAACAATTCAGACACACACACACACACACACACACACACACACACCTTTTTCTCTCCTTTTAAGGTTCTTTCCAGTCACTGTCAGGCCACAGAGGTGGGTGTCACTTAGCATGTAGATGAGATTAGAGTGAAGTTGTTGTTTGTCTAGTCAGCATCTGGCTGCCATCTTGGCTCCAACCAATTTTAAGTAGTTCACCAGAAGAGGAACTTGTGACCTACAGGCACCCAGTCCTCAAAGATAAATAAGATTTATGTGGGGCAGAAATTCAGCTAGGTCAGAAAGACAGTGCAAGATTTAAGTAGGCTAACAATCTGCCCTGACTTTATCAGTTCAGGCCATATTATTTTTAAAACGCTGAGGAATTAATGTTTAAAACAAGAACTTTGTCAGTAAGCTTATTGGCACAAGGAAAGAAATGTGTAGACAGAGCTAAAAATGTAACTGAAGAATAAATAATAAATTGAGTCCCAGAGGAGATTAAGAAAATCAACAGTGTAGAAAGAAATGAGGGCATGTGTCTTTCTCAGCAACTCAAAGAAAGCTGAGATGAAGTTGTGAAACAATAGGAAGTTAAAGAATTTGATTCCTGAGAACCCAAAGGTGTCTCACAAAGGTACACAGTGACCCTATCTGTTATTTTGGAGGATTGGAGGACATACAAAAGACCGCTGCGAGGACACCAATGAAGTTTCAGCACTGTTGCTGAGGACAATGAGAAGAAGGAGCCAACCAGAATTTCAGACAGGTTCAAAGGCCCCTGTAGGATTGGAGGCCAGAGATATATAAAAGCCAAAATCCTCATATGAGTCTTTCCAATAGTCTAAATATAGAAGTAGAAAAAGTGGACAGAAGGATTAATCCATATTTAAGTATTTTCTGGACTGAGTAAAAGGGAGTGGGAAAGTAGGTGAAAGGGATAGGCAGAGAGAACCATTGAAACTACAGGAGAAGAGGGAGGCTGTCATCAGTTTAGGGAATTAGGCAGACTAAAACATGGAGAAGACCTGGCCAAGTGGCCTGACTTTCACTATCAGCTTAAGCATCCTAAAACACATCCAGAAGCTTCCCACTAAGCCAGGACAAGGATCTCAACTGACAACGATAGTGTATTAGATTCTTGAGGCTCTCCCAACAAATTACAACAAACAAAGTGGTTTTAAACAAGGGAAACAAAGACTCAGGACATATGAGAACTTGTACTGTAACGTCATGTAACTCGATAGTGTCCCAAATT
>NDGN011536292.1:3687-14841 GCA_002564285.1 Tympanoctomys barrerae
TGAACTCAGGCCCTTGCACTTGACAGGGAAGTGCTTATTCCACTGAGCCATCTCCCCAGCCCTGATTTCTAGCTTCTAGCCATGCTGATTTATTTGCTAAGCTTTTCTCCTTTAATTCAATTTTATTGACAAGTAAAATTATATAGATAGATATAGATATTGACATATAGATCTATCATATTATATATATGTATACAGTTGGTGCAAAATGTGATGTGTTAAGAAATATATATGTTGTAGAAAGGCTAAATCAAACTATTTAATATGCATTGCCTCACATTTTTGTGCTGCAAACACGTACAATCTTATAGAATTTTATCCTAGAATTTTCAAATATATAATTCATTGGTGTTAACTGTAGTCACTGTAGTGTATAACAGATATTTTGAACTTATCCTACTTAAAATTTGTGTCTTTTGAAACATCTCCCCAATCTCCTATCCCTCATTTTCTGAGAACCGCCATTCTGTTTATATGCATTCAACATTTTTATATTCTACATATAAGTGAGATTGTGCAGTATTCATCTTTCTATGCCTGGATTATTTCACTAGGCACAATGTCTTTCAGGTCTGTCTATGATGATGCTAATAACAGAATTTTTTCCTTTTTTCTGTTATTGCTTTTAACCAGCCCATCCAACCTTCCACACTATAAGTTTTATTAATGCATGAACTGCTGTTATCTTTAGCACTGTGTATTCAGCAACTAGTAAGGTGGATGGTACAAAATAGATACTAAAAATATTCAGAATACATGAATAAAAATAGCTGGCATTAAATATTTATTATGTTTCTCAACCTCAGCACCTTAGTTCACATACTGTCGATGTTTAATGAATGGTGAATGAATAAACAGAAGAAAGGTCGCTATGAAATGCAGCACCATGACATAAGGGCCATTTTTTCAGTCTAGAGGCAACTGAATAAGATTTACCTAGGTGTGCTGATCATGTCAAACCAAACTCCTATCTAAGTATAGCAGTGATAACAAATAAAAATCTATCAAAAAGATTCCTATTTCCTATTATCTGTTCCTGTTTTTCCTGGTTGAAGTTGTTTTTGTAGCAGTGATGTCACTTTGATATTGTAGAGGAAGAATATGGTATAAAATTACTTAAAGACAGAAATTAATTGATCCAATAGCCGAATGATTCAAATGATGGCATATACTTGAACAGCATGCAGGATGCCACCTGTCTTTATAAAGAAGAAACTGAAAGAATTGCCACATTGATGAGTTTTTTGGAACACACATAAAGTATTCAAAAGAATATAATTCATTGTTAAATAAATTCATGACCTAGAAAATTCATAGTAAATGAAAATGTAATTATAATTATTTCAAAAAAGAAAATAATATAAAACCATCTCTCCTGTTACATGGTTATCTTCTATGTACAATTTGAATGTACAATTTTTACAGATATACTGCATTATGAAGTAATTTCATTCATATATATGTAAGGTGAGTTTTAATCTTAATTAGCATTCTATTTAGAGGGCCAAATCCATGCCCATAATTTTATTGAATTTTGAGCCTTAGCAAACACATCTTACCAAATAATATTGATCTTCACATTTACTTTTCTTCGTTCTCTGCTATTATTTATGTGGATTCATACATGCTATAGTTTATATATGAAATGTTCCCCAAAGAACAATATGTAAAAGGCTTGGTCCCCAGTCAATGGTAATTATGGGTGGGAGTGGAATCTTTAAGAGGTGGAGCCTCATTTGAAGTCTTTGAGTCATTGGCGATGTGCCCTTGAAAGAGGTAGTGGGGCGCTATCCAGGCCATGATGTGAGCAGTTTTGCTTCATGATATAGTGGTACATGATGTGTTGCCTCCCAAAAGGCCCAAAAGCAGTGGGGACAAATACTTACAGACTGTAACCTCCAGACTGCAATCCAAAACTAAACATTTTCTCTTTATACATTGATTAAAGATACTTGTAATGGTAATAGAAAATTGAATAACTCTGTGTGACATCATTTTGTATTTCAATAGTTTTGCCCCTATCCTTCTCACTATATTGCTATTTGCAAATACTTTATATTCTCACATATTGTAGAACTAGAAATAAAAGTATAGAATGAAGAAGAGTTGTACAATTACATTTTCTTTAATAATTACATTCATTCATATCCTTTGCTTTCATATTTGTATCTAAATAATGAGTCTGGGCTCAGTACCACAAATTCAATCAGCTTTTGTGCATATGAAAATGTCCTTATTTCATTGTATTGGTGAAAGATAATTTTTCTGTTTAAAATTTTTGGTTCATGTCAGCACCATGAGTATGGTACTGCATAACTTTCTGACTTCTGTAGTTTCTATTAGAAAATTATCTGTGCCTTTCATTGCCATTTACTTGTACATATCAAATTATTTTTCTCTTTCTACAGTCAAGCTTTTCTTTTTCTTTGACATAATTAATATATTTACTATGTTTACTGCAATGTTGATAGGTGGAGGCCACTTTACATTTATCCTGCATGGAATTTATCAAGTGTCATTAAAATTGTCATTAAACTTGGGAAGATTTTTGTCATTACTTCTTTCAATAGTTTTAATCTTTCTCTCCTCTTCCTAGTTCTCTTTTTATTTATATTAGTACACTTCATTATGTTCTATAGTTTTCTAAGGTGCTGTTTTTCTTAATTTTTTTCTCTTCAGATTGTACAATCTCTACCAACATATCCTATAATTAATTGATTTTTTTTCTTATCATTCAGATCTAACATTGGTCCTCTTTAGTGAGTTTTTCATTTTGTTTCTAATACTAAACTTTCAAAGTTCTGTTTCTTTAAAAAAAATTATCAGTTGCAGTTCTGTACTTGGTGACATTAACTTTTGATGCCATCAGCGCACGTTCCTTTACCTCCTTAAGCATCATTTTCTTCATTGTCATGCATAACCGATTTAAAGCCTTCACTGAATATAACACCAGGACCGTCTTGCACGGACTTTCTGTTGCCTGTTCTTTTTCTTTGTGAATGAGTCACACTTTCGTTTTTTTTATCTCTTGTGTTTTTTTTTTGTTGTTGTTGTTCTTGTTAAACACTCACTTTTATATAATGCAGCAACTGAGTCATAATCTCATCACCCACATGCACCCAGACTTGCAGTTTTCATTGTTTGCTTTTTGAATACTTAGTGACTTGCTTAAACTGCCTGAATGGAGGCTGCTTCCCTAACGTGAAGAGTGTGCAATCTCATCCTCACTCTTTACTGGACACGGACTTGAGCACTTCAGCAGTCACCGCAAGATGAGCAGGATTTTAGGAACGCTTTCTTTATCTTTCCTTATTCCTAATCTTTCTTCAAATTGTCTAACTCTGTTATCATAGCCAACTAATGGTCTCCAGTAATGCCCACTGATTGCCCTATTATTTTAACAATGCCTTAGGGCATATATTTCTCTATAGTTTGATCACATGAAATGTGGGACTCTTCGTAGACATAACCTTTAAAGCTAGTGCCTGAGGATTGTTATAATCCCAAGAGGACTCTTAGCTTGTTNTTTCCTGTTTCTCTTCATTAAACTAGAAGCTATTTCACAGTTTAGGTTTTTGTAGAGCTACTGGCCTTCTCTTAAATACTTTTTTAAAAATTTAATGTATTTAGTACAAGGTCTGCAGGGTCTTATTACACAGATCTGACTCCTAGTGATCCTCCTGTTTTCAGCCTCCCAAGCTCTGGGATTACAGGCACATGCCACCATGTCCAGTTTCATTCACCATCTAATCACACCCTGTGGGCAGGACTGGCACAGAAGACTGGGTGTCAAATGCCCAGCCCCTGTGTCTGCCTAAGCAGGCACTTTAATCCACTGAGCTATCTGGCCAGGCTTCTTCTCTTAAATACTTATTACCAAAGTTGCCACTGTTTCTGACTGTATCCTTTAGATTGAACTGCTTCACTGCTTATTAGAAATCAAATCAATGTCCTTGGTGAGAGATGAGGGTTCTCCATACACTTGACATCTTTGGAAAAACTGTTTGACTGGTGGCGGGGTCCCTGATCACTTCTTTTGGAGTGACACTGTGACATTCATGGTTTATGAGTGGGCAAAGTGGTGTCCTCCATTCTCATTTTGCCTTCCCTAGGGTTAAACATCTGTTATGAGCGAGGAGTGAGAATAGTTGAAACCTATTATTTTTGGCTTGTTGGGTCTGGATAGAGCTGCTGCTCAATGAAATGAGGCTGTGTGTAGGAATGGAATCCTTGGCCACTTAGCTGGTTTGCCTGGAAGAGACTGCACAGCTTGGAGAGATGGGACACAAATGCAGGAGGGATGTCCTTCTCATGAAGAAACTGTGATCATATTCTGGAAACAGGGGTTGGGGTGCAGTTAAGAAGCTGCCTGTTCCTGGCCTGAGCTGCCATAAATGTAGTTTCTGTCATTTGGATTTGGAGTGAAGTGAGGATCAGGTCATGGCACAAATGCCACAGGATTTCAGTTTCAAAATCTCAAAACAAAAATTGTTTTTCCATTGACTAAATTTCCTCAAAATAATTTCCAGAGATTTTTCATGTTTAATTAGAATTTCATCATCCTCATCATTCCCTGGGGAGAAGTCCATGCAGCTCCTTACAATACCACTTTGGAAGCCATGCTTTGATACTTTGCATTTTTAAAATTTTACTTTTCATTGAAAAAGAATATATATATATTATATATAATATATATAATATATATTATATATTATATATATTATATATTATATATTATATATTATATATATTATATATTATATATTATATATATAATATATATTATATATTATATATTATATATATGACATATATATAGACAATGTTTTGATGTATGTTTATAAGTGGGGATTACTAACTCAGTTAATTAATAAACTTTTGCTGCAAATATTTATTAATTTTTGTAAGACATTTAAAATTTAATCTTTTACCAATTTTGAAATATAAAATGCAGTATTATTGATACAGTCACATGCTGTTGATCATTAAAGCTCCTTCCCGCTCAAATTTTGTATTCTTTGTTCAACATCTCCCTTTTCCTGATCCACTCTTCACCCCAGCCTCTGGTAATCAACAGTCTCCTCTACAATTTTGAGCTTGACATTTGTAGATTCCACAAATGAGGTCACACTGTGTTTCTCTCTGTGCCTGACTTATTTTTCATAGGTTTAGCCATGTTGTCATAAATGACATGATTTCTCTTATTTTTAGGTTCATCAGCATTTCACTGTGTATGCATTGTACATTTTCTTTATCCATTCAAGCAGTGATGGACACCTCGATTCTTCCATATTTTAGCTATTGTGAATACATTGGAATGAGCAGCAAAGTGCAGATTTCCTGAGCATAGTGGTTTCCTCCTTTGGTTGCATTCTTAGAGTGGCATTATGGGATTGCATAGCAATTCTGAGGAAGCTCTGTGCTGTTTTCCACCAGGTCTACATTAATTTATGTTCCTGTCAACAGCACATAAGGGTTTCCTTTTCTTCACACTCTTGCCAACATTTGTTATCTTTATTTCCTTTGTAAGAGCTATTCTAACAGGTAGGTGATGATATCTCACTGTGGTTTTCAATTTGCATTTCCATCATGATAAAAGGTGCTGAGCATGTTTACTTTATATTTTAATGAATTTCCAAATCTGTTAGCGCAGGCTGCTGGATTAAACACCCCCTTGGTACACATTAGAAAAAGCGCTTTATCTTGACTTTCAGACAATGTACTGCCACCTGTTAGAAAACTGTCAGATGAAGTATACAATTTATAAACAGGGTATAAAATCTAACTCTAGCTATCCATTATAGCACTTAATAATTTGTACCTACCACCTCTGTACAGACTGAAAGATGGTGTTTTATTTGGAAAAAACAAAACGAGGGAGCAATAATGTAATTCTACAGTCCCTAGCACTCACTTGTTAGGAAGAGATCTATTCTGGATAGAAAAAAAGGCCATCTTCATTATTGTGCACACTTAATATGATGGGAGACCTGGGTTTATCAAAGTTATACCCATAGTTCGTTGGGTTTGTGGTACCATACTTGCCTCACACTTTCCATGTGTGTTGTCATTCATTCATTATTTTCCATAAGTTGATAGAAAATACATCTCATGCAATATCAATGTATATAAAGCAGAATGTTTATTTACATATTTATGTATTTATTTATTAATTTATTAGGGAAGGGTCTACAGGATGTTCAGGGTCTCGCTGTTGTAACTCAAAAACAAGGTAGGCTCAAAAGTTTAAAAAGTGCTTTATTTTAGCTAGTACCCAGCGGCAACACCTGGCACAAAGTGCCTAAGTGCGTGCCCACGAGGAGCGTGGGGTTTATAAAGCTTAAAACCACAAAGCAGGCGGGGTACAACTTGGGGAGTTCAGGAAGACATGGCAGCTGCTGAGACTAGATATGGCTAGGGGTCTGGAGAAGTTCTTGGAATTCAAGGGTGGGGCAAGGGCTTACAGCAACGGCTTGCAGAAACAGAGGTTTTGGGAGATAGACACATTTTACAGTAGCTGACATGGTTCACTAAGATGGTGCACACAGAACAGGATGGCGGCGCTTTGGTGAGGTTATAACACTCACTACTACATGGAACTCGCAGTGATCCACTTGTTTACAGTCTTCCAATAGCTGGAATTACAGGCATGTGCCACCAGGCCCAGTCTCAATTGCCATCTCAGTGCGCTCAGAAGTGGGGCTGGCAGGGTAGCCCCGGGGATCGAACCGCAGCCCTGTGCCTTCTTGCTAAAGCAGAATGTTTAAATAAAAATTTGTCTTGGAAAATGTAACAGTCATGAGAAACACATTTAGTCTCTAGTCAGTCATATTCCTTGTCTTTCTGTGTGTGTAAGACACATAAGGGCCTGGCCATTGGCTCAGTTATTTAAGTGCCTTGTAAAGACACCTAGATCTAAATCTTGCTCTGTTTTATTATTCCATGAACTTACGAAAGGTTTGGTAGTTTTCTGTGAGTAGAGAAGCAGCATGCCTCTTCAGTGTAAAGTGACCATAAAATGTTTGTTGATTTATGTTTACAAAATTTTTAAATTTTACTGTTTCCTGTTCTCACTTACTATGACACTACCTTCTTCACCTGAAATTAGTGGTACGTGTTGCCTGAGTAAGTGAGAGGAAGAGACAAGAGAGTAAACTGGAAACAGAAACCTGGTCTGCAGCCTTCCCTCTGGGCCACAGGGAGTCACATCTAGGCCTGTGCCGCATGCCTTACCTCTCATCTTTTATTACCATATTTCACCTGTGATCGATCATGCCTCATTTCCTCCTCATCTTCCCTCATCATTATCCAGAACCATTACCTCAGAGCCCTGCTGCTCCTCAACTGCTGTCAGGCCAGTCCTTTCTTTCTCCTGAGAAAAATTAGCAGTCTCAGTGATTGATGCTGTGACACTCAAAAGCGAGAGGGGAGTTAAGTAACATGCCATTGATTTTTCTTATGAACAACTAGTGGGAATCTGGAACACCACCTACGGGGAGACATGAAGAAAACTCTTCAGGCAAATTTGACATCGTATACCACCAGAAAATGATTGAGAGGCAATGGCTACTATAAAAAATAGTGACTTCATTTGTTCTTAAGTCAGATTTGTTGAAGTATAATTTGGTTGCTTTAAAATTTATCCTTTTTCTTTAGGTGTACAGTTTTTTAAAAAATCTTTTCACAAATACATACAAGTGTGTAGACACCATGGAAATCATTTTTATCACACCTGAGAGGTTCTAGTGTCCATGTCCCTCACCTCTTCCCTTCAGTTCTGGCAAATACTGATCTACCTTCAGTTTTCCTTCCAGAATGCTACATAAGTGGATCAGGCAGTAGGGAAATTTTTGCCTCTGATTTCTCACATTTAGCTTAATGCCTTTGAGTCCAATGTTGCAGATGTAAGTAGTTTATATTTCTAAAGACACGGCATACACATGTACCGTAAACCGTAATTTCTTTACATATTGCAATTTCTGAAAATTGTAAGTAGAACTGATATAAACTTCTGTGTATACAAACTGGTTGTGCAGTAGCTGCATAGTTAGACAGTGCCAGCCTTACAGTTTCAGGAGGAACTACACCACTTTGTTTTCCCACCAGTAATAAATGAGAGTTCTGATGATCCCTTGTTAGCACCATCGGGTTTTTTATTTTTAATTTTTCCTGGCTTGTACATGTGCCATGATATTTTCTTGTTGCTTAAATTTCCATTTCTTTAATGATAAATGTATCATTATTTTTCATATGGTTATTCTTCAGGTTTTTGTTGTTATAATTTTGTGTTCAAATTTCTTAACCCATTTTTAAACTATAAAAATCACAATGACAACTTTGAGTTGATATCTATAATTAAAATAGAATTTAAAGATAATAACTATAATTGATATATATATACATGTATAGCATATAAATACTACAGTAAAGTAAAATATGATTAAGTTATAGAAGTGTTTTAAGTATATGTGTTTTGGATAAATGTTTTTTATCAGATATCTATGTTACAAATGCTTTCTCTCAGTCTGTGGCTTGACCTTTAATTTTCTTAGTAATCTTGTTAAAGATTACAGAATTTTAATTGATTAATTCCAACTTACCAAATGACTTTTTCCCCCTTAGTGACATGTTCTATTTTGGATCTAAGAAGGTTTTTCTAACCCAAGAAAGGGTTTTTCTTTAATATTTTCTTTTAACGGATTTATAATTTCACATTTTATATTTAAACATGAGATCAATTTAGAGTGAATTTATTGTTACAATATGAGGTAGAGGCTTAGAGTTTTAAAAATTCTTTTATATGTTGACATCTGTATACAAAAGCACCATTTCTTAAAAAGGCTATTCTTTCCTGATGAATTTGTTCTAACATCATTTGTTAAAGATCAGTTGATCGTATGTATACATCAGCAAATGTATATGTGTTTCCAGTCTTCATTTTCACACATTATGTAGTCTTCATTATTATAGCATTATTGTTTAAAAATATGTAGTTCAGGTCATTCTTATTTTTTCAAAATTACTTTTTACCATTTAATTAGAGTTAACCTATTCATTTCTATCAGAGACTAGCTTGAGATTTTGTTTGAAATCATGTTAAATCTATACATCAATTTATGGATGATTATTAGTAATACTATTTATTTCAAATCTATAGATATAATGTCCACTTATTTAGGTTGTGTTAAATTTCTCATGATTTTTGTGGTTTTAGCTCTAAAATCTATAATTATTTTGTTGTATTGCTGTAAATTATACCTTAAAATTTTCTAGTGCAGTTAGTAGGCACCAAATATTTGGATTTTATATGTTGTCATAATCTCTTGTGCAATTTACTTCTTAGTTTTAGATAATTTTGTAATGATTTGAATTTTTTTTAGATTGGTGTGTTAACTTGAAAGACATTTTTCTTCTCTAATGTTTATGCCTTTTTCTCTTGTAAAATCTCCAGCACAATATCGAGTAGGAGTGATTATAGTAGAGATGCCTGGTTTATTTTCTTTTTAAAATAAATACATTTAATTAGAAGTATAAAGCAATATAAGGTATTGGCCTGGTATGAGGAATCTTAAATTTTAATTACTTATACTGTTAACTAATTGTGCATAGTTTGTCACATTTCTCCCTTTAATTTTATTGCAGTGAATACTTGGACACATGAATAATGTTTGATATTAAGAATACCATATTTATAACATTAAATATGTAGACTATAGGATTTCTCATGGGCTGGGGGGGATGGTTCAGTATAATAAGCATTTCCTTGGCAAGTACAAGGGTCTGAGTTCAATCCCCTGTTCCACAAAAAAGAAAAAAAAAAGATTTCTCCAAGGTAATTTGCATTATATAAATGAAATAGAAAAGATCTGAGACCTGATTAAGCTTTTAAAACTGTACAATTGGAAGTTATAAATATTAAATTTTCAGGATATAGTACAAAGCAATATTGATAAAAAGGCAAGGGACTCAGAATGAAAACAGATACATGGATCACGGAAACAGAACAAAGAATACAGAAACTTCTATAGACATATTAATTGTTTGATCCTCCACAAAAGGGCTAAAAGCATATGATGGAGGAAAGCTAGCCTATTCAACAAGTGATGTTGGTAAAACTGGTTGCTTGCAGAAGATTGAAACTGGACCCTTATCTCTCACCATTTATTAAATTAAAATCAAATTATATCAATGACCTAAACATTTAAACAGAAACATTGAACCTACTCAAAGATAAAATAGATAAAACACTGGAAGATACAGGCATAGGAAAGGATTTTCTAGAAAGAACCCTAATCACACAAAAAATAGCAACAAAAATAAACAAACAGGACAGTATTAAACTAAAAAGCTTCAGGACAATAAAAGAATCAATTATCAGGATTAAGAGAGAGCCTACAAAATGGGAAAAAATATCCAGATACCACTTACACAGAGGACTAATGTCTAGAGCAAAGAAAACACAAAAATAGATTATTTAAAATTAAAGACTCAACAAATGTGCAAAAGGAATGCATAGACATGTCACAGAAGAAGAAATACAAGTGGGCAGCAAATATATGAAAATATCTCTAATGATTAGAGAAATTCAAATTAAAACAACAATAAGATTCACCTTACTCTGGAAAGAATGGTAATCATTAAGAAATTAAACAATAATGAATGCTGGCGTGCTGAAGAAGGAACACTCCATTATTGGTTAGAATGAAAAATTGTACAACTGTTATGGAAATTAGTATGGAGATCTCTCAATAAACTAACATTAGAAATTCCAAATAACCCAGCTGTCCCCTACAAGGTATAGGGGACAAAAGAGCTTAAATTAATTATATGACAGTGATGCATGCGCACCATTATTTATATCAGCACAATCCATAATAGCTAATTCCTGAAGCAGCCTGTATTCTCATCAACAGAGGGCTAAAAAATTCTGAGTATAATAAAATAGTACTGGACTATAAGAATGACACCTTTGAGATGGTGGTAGCAGAATAGATACACTGAAAATATAATATAGTGAGCTAAGCCAAACACACAAGCTTGAACACTATATGATACTTAAGTGAGGCAAAGTTCAATGAAAATGATAAAGGATGAAAGGAACAAAAGAATGAATCTCTTGCAGTAAGGAAGTAGTCCAAGGGAATGAGGGTGAAG
>NDGN011536297.1:481-19215 GCA_002564285.1 Tympanoctomys barrerae
AAAAAAAAAAAAAAAAAAAAAAAGTAAGACTTTGTAAATGAGAAGCTTCTAAGGAAAATTAACACATTGTCATTAAATTCAAACCCTTATCCACTTCCATTTGACTTGTACAGTTCCTGCACTAGTACAGTACAGTGAGATATTTTCCATATGCAAAATCCACTCGTATGCTCAGTACTATAAGAAACATGTGCCACACCCCAGACACACCTTTCTAATGTCCACAAAGATTTTTATTTGTAAAAACTTTTGTGCTCCTATAGCTGGACATGAGAAAATGGAGCCAGAAAAGCCAGCTGAAGAGCAGGAAAATTATCCCAGACTTGCAGTCCCTGTTTAACATTTCTAAAGCTCCTACTTGTTTCTGAACATGAGATTTTTAATCCTCTCTGACTTCCCCATTATTCTTTTCCAGAAGGGGATCTTTTTGATGTCAGCATGGCATGTATGATATTCTTTCGAATTGAAAAATCAGTCTTCCTATTATAGAAAACGTTATTCATCTAGTTCATTTCTAAACCAAAGCTTGTATTGATACAGCAGAATTAATAGAGCCTTTATAAAGGAGCCAAATTGCTAAGATCTCAACCATGTATTGTTTATAGGATACAAAAAGAGCTTCACTTTTTTCCCAATGCATTTGTGTGCTGTTTCTCTTGTATTTCTAATGAGATTCCCTGTGGCTTTGATGGTTAAATAGACGTTTGGACTCTAGCCTAGTTGCTGTCAAATAATTGTTTTGTGATTTTGAACAAATTGCTTAAATTTGAGATGTTAAGTTTCCTCACCTATGAAATATGAACTATAACTATGCCATGACATCTTAGTAAAGATTAAAGTACACAAAACATTTGATCAAGATAAAATAGAATTTACAATCATACTCTGTAAGAACAGGAACCAAAGGAAAAGCTACATAGCAGCAAAACTATGTGTTTCAGTAAATGCCAGGAAGTCCCCAAATATAATTTAATCTCAACAATTTCATCAGGATAACTACATCACTGACCAGAAATTCTCTGCCCAGAAGTCAGTTTGGTAGAATACTTGTGATACTAGAAAAATGTTATTCCCAAGAATGTAATATTAATTTATACCCAGAGAACCTTTTTCTTATTCTTATGAGTAATGAATCAATTATTCCACATTTTCATGCCTTAGTCTAGCTTAATTTGGAAAGATACCTCACTAAATATCAATTATTTCATCCAGGGATAATATTTACTTATTGTTAAGACATTATGTGACTACTGGAACTCCTTGGATATAAACCCAATAATTATATGAGGCATTAAGTACAATGGCCAATGAATAAGCATAATTAAAGCATCTTAGATGAGTTTCAACCTCTGTAAATTGAGTGAAATTGCACAATCACTACGTAGGTCATGTTCTCTACCAATAAATAATTTAATATTAATTATGAGGAAAAAATAAGAGCTGCCCAAAACTTTCCTCAAATAATACCATCTTAATGCTGGCATAATTTCTGCCTCTTGGTTTATTATTAATTATAATTTATGTTGTATTTGTAAGTCATATCTTGTCCAAAATACTACAAGTATTTTGATTTTGAGCCATTTGAACTTCACAATAGCACTGTTTATTCTTATTCAAGACGATTTCAGGGACAAAAAACTTCATCATTTTTTACATTTTTGTCTTTGGTGTTCTAAATTTCCTTGTAGCATGTGAACATAAATTATCTTTCAAAGCAGGATTTCCAAAGGAGTCTGGATTTACCCTCAGTACTGATCTCAGGTTTGGGCTAGACTCATTTCAATAGCGTTCAAGATAATACCATAATCTCAGTCTCAACTTCTGCATTTAGCTGACATGCATTATGTATACCCAGTTACAAACACATGAGTCAACTTGAATGAATGAATCATTGACTTTGTATGCAAAATATAAAGGGAAAGTCTATATATTTACAATTTTTTTCTTGATATCAGGTTCTCTGTATCATAGAGTACACAGGGTGAAATAAAATGCATAAGCTAAATTTTCTTTTCCTTTATAGAGGAAAATAGACTCCCTTTGAAATATATTCTGTCATCAGCAAGTTTGATAGCAACTCCTCAAATATTTTTTCCTCAAATATTTAATATTAAATCAACGTTCATAGTATAAGAAAAAGAAGCCAAACCTTTGAAGGCAAAACTAAATAACAATCTTTATATTGAGAAAGAAAATAAATCATTTGAATATTTTATTTATTAAAGAGTAAAGGGTTGAATTTGTTGTTGGAAGAATTCTCTTTTGCATACAATGACTATTAAAGACTTTCTTTGTTTATAACATTAACCTTATTATAGTGTAGATGCAGTGGAGGTAGCTAGAAAGATGAAAAGGTGGGCTGCAAAGAAATGAGAAAAATGATAACTAAAAAATATTGCACTTTTGAGAAAACTGTAACTTTCAGAAGCCAAGCAAAACTACCTGCAGCGATCTAGCTCTGTATTGTTTTGATTAAATGTAAGCTCCTTCCCTACCAGATTCCTCACACCAGAGATTTCTCAGGAATTCTGAAAATCCTGAATTAACTTAATTGGAAAGTGAATAGCAGAACTGCGATCTTAGAATAAAGGAACAAGTTGAGGGAACTGAAAAATATGTTTAAATTTCAAAAAATAAAAATAAAAAATAAAACAAGCTATGCATCCATGTACAATGGGCTGGTCCCTACTTCGCGGTGGGCAGGCTGCCTTTAAGGTTTCCACCCTTTCAAGGGAGGCATGAGTGCTCCCTGTTCCAGGAAATAGTACCTCTCCTTTCTCTGAATGCCCACAGTCTACTCTTGACCGTGTCCTTAAACCTCTGGCTAATGATTTGTTCCCATGCCTCTTACTGATATCCCCAAAATTATTTTTTCTGCTTAGGGAATTTATTTTGCAACAAGGTGGGTTAGGTTCCTCATTTCAGCTTCAGGGGCCCCTCAGACCACGACTGATGACATTTTCTTTCAGCCAGTAAGTGGCAAGAAGAACAGGAAGCATCCCCATGGCAACTTTGCCAAGTCCAGCGCAAGGGGCTTCATGCTTTCCTCTCCCACCTTCGTCGGCCCTCGCCCTCTGAAATGCAGGTTCCCCTGACTCCTCGCCCTCAGACCTATGGCTCATCTCTTTTTCTCTTTCTTTATTTTTTCCCTCTCTGTGTCTACCAACTTCTACAACCAGAGGTCATTTTTTCTTTTCAACACTTCCAAGCCCTGGAAAGTGAGCGATTGTGCGTAAAAGCGCTGAAGACAAGAGACGCTCCCCGCCTTGAATGGAGAAGGGAAATGACGTCAAGAGTCATCACCCGTGATGTGCAGCAGCCTCTAAGGTTTTCCCTCAGGTTAGCCACCCGGTTCCATGGTAAAGGGAGCTAAAATTTGCTCACCAGGGGGACACAGATAGAGATGGGTCCATGCCATATCTGAAGCAAAGTTCCTCACACAACTGGCATGGAAACCCTGAGACATGGTACAGAAGACCAGAGTTTAGGTGACACCCAAGGGAAGCAAGGTCTTTCAACCAGTCACAGTCTTCAATCTGAAATATTTTACATAAAAGAATATCCTCCAAATTGTTCTGTGGATATCATTCTCACCTCTGTCAAAACCAAACCAAACAGACCCACGGGGACATTCAGGTGATAGCTAACGTAATCCTCAAGGCCTGGGGAAGACTATGGACTCCGAACAGGAGGCCACTGGTGTAGCTCCTCTCCTCTCTCCCTGAAGAGAGCACCATCATTCCTTCTCTTCCATTCTGACTTGCATCTGCCTGAAAAGTCAATTCCTTTAACGCTTTCTAATATTAGTTATCAGGGAGAGACAGGAAGCTGGGAAACGATGAAACTTTCTCATGGCTCTGGGGACAATTCCTAGCTTGCCCTCATGCCGCCTGCCAGGGAGTGGCATCTGTGTCATCCAGCCTGTAGGAGGCCCCCAGACTCCTAGGGAGGTTGCCACTTCAGCCCTTCTCAGCTGTCTGCTATGCCCTTCCCAGATCTTAAGACTTCTCCTCAAGACCCCCGATAGATATTTTTCCTGGAGCACCTGAAGTGATTTCTGTAATTCTAGCTCTATTTCTCTCTCTCATTTGGTTCTGGTGTTCTTATGATAATTTTGGCTTCAATTTTATCTCCCTATCAAAAATGATATGTGATCTGTAGCAGTGAAGTCACATCTCTGGACTTTTTAAATCCTCAGTAAATTCTTTCCTGTATTACTAGTCCTGAGAAAAAAGATTGTTGGTATAAATTTTGAGGAAAGCCCAGCTGTTCCTTTTCCTGCTTTTGTGACCTGCTTGATGAAAAGTTAGAATAGCTATGAGCCAGGAATAAAGGCTCAGGACATGAGCAACAGATCTCCACCCAAATAGCAAGGGTCCCTGGACTAGTAAATGACAGAAAACACAGCACAGCTTCCCTCCTGAGCAGCTCCAACCCTGGAAAGGGGCAGGCTGCCCACGCAGTGGGACTTGGCAGTATGCAGGATGCACATGGCCTGACCACACGTGTGATGCTGCCCCAGTTTGGAGCACTGTGCCTGTGACATAGACCCTGGAGGAAGTGGGTGGTCCTTGCTCCCTGATCTCAAAGAGCTAAATAAGACCCCTTCTATTCACTCACTTTTTCTCTCCCTTTCAAAAAGTACACAAGGGAGATCTTAAAAGCATGTAGTATGTCTTCGTGGACTGCAAGTAACTCAATAGCTGTCTGAACATTACCTCTAAGTTGCTTGATAAACTTGCAACCAACTTAAAACGAAGTAGTTTTTTCAGTTAGATTTTTCTCTTAATTAAAGAGTACAAAGGAAGGCTTCAACCTTGGCTTTATAATGAAGGAAAATAAAAAAGATCTTATCTGGAAATTTTTGGAACTCTTCTCTACTGACTCTTATTGGTCATAAGTCTATAGTGTTAACTAACAGAAAATAGCTTAAAGATATTAAAGGAAATACTGTTCTAATTTACATAAGAAAAAATTGCTACTAATCTGTAACTAAATTAAGAAAAATATTAAAATTTAACATGGCCAGTATATTTACGGGTGCACACTGATTTAATATAATCATTTTATGTGTTCTGTATGTTTTCTTCTTTGTTCATCTGCCTATTAGTCTGTTTTAATGATTAAACAGGTTAAAGTACCTGTTTCATCATGTTAGTTTGTTTACCTTTACACATTCCTGGCCCTTTCTAAACTTTCCATTAAAAAAATGTTTCTATAAATGTTCAAGTACAACCAAACTCACTGAAATCATTAGAAGGTAAAAATTGCTGTGCTCATGGCTTATAGAAGACTTCCACATATGGACCTTAAGGCCTGATAGCATCAAGGTCATTTGTGATGCAGCTCAATATGTGTTTCCATGTGCTAATTGTCAGGTACATGTTAGCCTCTAAAGTTCTACCTCAATTAGCTTGTAGATAAGTGGACACTAGTGATACAGCCCAAATGGTTTTTGTTCAATTGACTTGGCATGGAGCTAACTTAAATTAAAGATGCTTAGAATAATAAAACTAAAGGCACTTCTAAATTTGATATGTTGTAATCCAGGTTGTTGGCCAGTTAAGGTAATATATATCTTAAAAAATTGTCTTATAGATGCAATGTTGTTTGTTTTCTGTGTCTAATATTTCCTTGGTTAAAGATAACATACATGTAGTTTACAAATGTGAACTATGCTATACTTTGGCTCTCATGAGTCATCTAAAGTTATTGTTAGAATAAGTAAACAAATAAATATGATTTATATTTATAAATGTTTATAACAACAACTAAGTCACCAGCTGCTACAAAGAAATTCACATATATGAGGCTTCTTAAGGCCTATAAAATGATACATTTGGCTTATTAAAAATGTTTTCACAAGTTATTGATACACATAAAGGTTTAAGATTGCTTTCTTGTGTAGACTTGAGTTAAATTTCTGATATACTTTTCTCTTAAAATAATATAAAAATATTTGTTAAGTGGAGGCCCCTGGGATGTCTTGAGAAACCACAGGAAAATACTCTGTGTATAAAAAGACAGCTGCCTGAAACCCAGTTGTACCCCATAATGGTTGGCTCTGCCTGTTTTTCCCAGAGTCTTAGCTACAATTAAAAAGTTAAAATAAATAAGTAAAAATTTAAAATTGAAAAATTAAGTTTTCTATGTCTAAAGCAATATGATTTTATTAAAATGTTGAAACATTTCAAACAGTAAAATGTTGAAACATACCAAACTAGACAAAAAACAAAAGTTTAAATTATAATAAAAATAATGTCTTATATTGTCAATCTTTTGGTTACTTAAAAACCTGAGTTTTATGTAAGCTCATGCCTGGCAAGCACAAGGTCCCGAGTTCAATCTCTGGTACCAAAAAAAAAAAAAAAAAAAAAAAAAAAGAAGGAATATACCTGAGTTTTAAATATTAAAGATTATTTCAGTGCTAACCTATAAGATGTTTTCTGTAATTGGTTTATGATTAAATGAATAACTATTATCTCAATTATAACTTAATAGATGAATATAGATATATACCCCTGAAAAGACAAAAATACTGTAAAACTAAGCTTTTAAGTTAAATTTCATTCATGCAAAGTAAATAATAAGCATTCTCTTTTATGAAATTACATGATATCTCGATTTTAGTCATATAAAATGATAACTTTTGGAATCTTTTTAAATTCGGTTCTACCACTTAAAATTTGAACTACATCTATTAGCTTTGATCAAACAAATACTTTATTATTATGTAAGTTAGATACACTTATATATTGGGTAATAAGCCTATTTGTAGTCAATGATATTTTTAACTAGTCTTATCAGGTCTGTAAATTTGCATTTCAATTTTTGTCATGTAGTTACACCACACAAATCTGTTAAAAGAATCTAAATTTTGCTTTACAAGTAAACATTAAATAAATATATGAAAAGATCTCTCTATTGCTATGCTATAGTTACTGCTAATGTCATGGTATGTTGAATGTACTTGTGTTTCCCAAGTATACAAAATTTCTAGAATGCAAAAGTTAAAAAAAAACCTTGTCATGCTTATGACCCCTGACTAAAGTTGTTTATGATAATGGCCATTTTTAGTTTATTATTTATGGGATTGTTATGTAATTGAGACATTGTCAGCATAATGTGACAAAGGCAACTGATTTGTAAAATAAAATTTAAATAGATTTCAGAGATAGTAACAAGACCTAATAATTCCAATAGTAAATATATGATCATAATTGTTATGCTAAAATGTTATGCTTGTCCTTGATTTCAAATTTTTCTTATAAAACTGTATAACTGTTATCTGCCTACATTTTATAAAAATTTTGACTTTGAGATGAATGTAACAAAATAAATAGCAATTCTCTGGTTACACTTTATATTTCAGGGGCAGGGAGATGGCTCAGTGGAATAAGCGCTTCCCTGGCAAGTGCAAGGGCCTGAGTTCAATCCCCGGCTCCACCAAAAAAAAAGAAAACATACTTTATATTTCAAGACGTTTAATATCCAGACAAGATTAAAAGTAAAACCTAGTGTTCTCACTTCAATACTGGAACAACTCGTCTTCAGGTTATTCAACAACTGAGGCTTGGAGAACCAAAGGTAACAAAGCAGCCAGGCTAAGAGGACAACAAATATCAAATATTTTGGCTCTTGTCCCTCTAGATCAGCCAGGGCCCAGGGCTTGATGGAATCTCTCTTAAAGGATCCCATAACTTTAGTGAGTCACCCAATCTCCTGAGCAATGAAACTGTTAGATGCCAGTGGACAAGAGTCAACCAATGAGCACTGTGCTAAAAAGAGGGTAACAAAAGAGGGAATGGTACCCCAGATTTCCAAGGGAAGGATATGGTCAAGTAAAGGATACAACCTCTCCTAGCAGATGACACAGTGATGAAGAGAAAAAATATAATGAGCTAGTGGGCCTAAGAAGTTTTGCTCATGGCCCCCAAAATAAAGGCTGTCGAACCTGAACTAACCTTGATTATACATATATATATAAACAGCACATATAAAAGTTGTATAAACATATATAACACTTGGGTTTGTGAGCACAAGTTTTTTTGAAACATGCTTGTAACCCAAATCACTTGTATATCAAAGCAAATTTTCTCATGTAAACTAATGGTTATTAAGTGTGTTACATAACAAAAAAATCCTATAAAAATATTATAGTACTGTAGCATCTTACCAAATAATAACAAATTACAACATGTAAATAAAAAGAAACAAATTAATTTACATTTGTCTTGGAATATCTCTGTGGCTGGTATGAGGGAAATAAGATAAAGGAGGGCTACTTCGTACCATGGCTTTCACTATCACGAGTACAATCACCGCTGTGTATTTGCTCAGTGGAATCTTTTCTTTTTTTCTTTTCCACACAGTTTTAATAAGGAAGCTATCCAGGGACACTTGCTTGTGCATTATTCTGAGGAATTTGTAACTTTTGTACTGTCATTAAGCAGATTTGTCATTTGTACTGCCTTATTTGGATGGTGTATTTCTACAAAACTTTTCACTGTTTCCCATGTTTTACACACCTCCTTCATCTCATTTGCAGTATAATTTTTTTAATGTATTTAGTACAGGGTCCACAGGGTCTCACTACATAGATGAGACTCGTAGTGATTCTCCTGATTTCAGCCTCCCAGGTACTGGGATTACAGGCACACATCACCACACCCAGTCTCAGTTGCCCTCTCAGTGGGCCCAGGGGGTGAGGGGCAAGGGAGACAGCACCATAATATGGGGATTGAAACCCAGTCCCTTGTAGTATAATTTTTTTTAATTTAATCTTTTCCAATTATATATTTTTTCTTATTTTTATTTTCAAAGGGAATAAGAAATAGCAAAAAAAAATAGAAATGATACAGAATTTCACTAAACAAAATGCTAAGAATTTGACAATGGTTGTTACATTGCATATTGTTATATTCAAATTAGATGTTCAGATTACCGGATAGAAGCATGCAAAAAATGGTCAAAAATTAAAAAGAGAAAAAAATAAGCATTAATTGCTCATTTCAATAGAGCAGCAGAAATCCACAGTGCAGCCACCTAAACTATCCTGTGAATATGCATACATATTTTTCTCCCTTCTTTTCATTCTCCTTTCCCTCATCCCACTTTTTCCTCCCTTACAGTTTCTTTCTCTTTCACAGTATGTATTGCACCTTCCAGATTTCTTTACTCTTTCAGGTTCTTACCTGAGGGAGACAATGTATTTGTACATGTGAGTCTGATTTATTTCACTTATGAATATGGTCTCTAGTTGCATTCATTTACTAACAGTTCCAAGTTTATTTTTTTATAGTTTAGCAATACTCCATTGTATCAAAATGCCACATCTTTTTTATCCTTTCCTCAGTTGATGGGCTTTTAGGCTGTTTCTAAGATTTAGTTACAACTGCTATAAATTGTGCTGCTATACACATGGGTGTGTATATATTGCTGTAGTATGATGTTTTTAGTTTCTCTGGGAAAATACTTAAAAGGGAAATAGCTGGCTTGAATGGGGCCTCCAATCCTAATTTTTTGAGCAATCTCCACAATGATTTCAACAGTTATAGTACCAGTCTGCACTCCCGCCAACAGTGGAGAAGGTTCCTTTTTCCCCATGGTTCCTACAGCATTTGTTATTGGTTGACTTCTTGATGACAGCCATTCTTTGTGGGATGAAATGGAATCTCAGTGTTGTTTTAATTTCATTTCTTGAAAGACCAATGAGGTTGAACATTTTTTCGTATATTTATTTCCTTAATTTCATTTGAAATGAGGGATTCCTCTACCTTTTACTCCTCTTCCTCTGAAGATAAGATCTCCTCTATAACCTCTTGCTGTTGGGAGATAATCACTCCCAATCCTACAGAAAGAGAGACACAGACAGAGAGAAGAACCATTGGCTCAGTTGTGATCATGTGGTTCAACATCATGTTGCACTCGTAGTGTAAGACATTGCTTGTTTTTCAAGGTAAAATTTATTAGAAATGTTTTCTTGGGCTTGCAAGATAGCTCAGCGGTCTAAAGTGCCTGCTTAGGAAAGCTTAGGCAGGTGCAGGGTACTGTGGTTCAATCCCCAACACCACATGCTGGGGATGTGGTGGGCTGCCCTGCCCTCAGGGTGGGCTGAGTTGGCCAAAAAAAAAAAAAAATGAAAAGAAATGTTTGCTCATATTGCTGAACATTTACAGAACAAGTTACTCATAGTCCAAGTTTTTACTGTATATATAAATTTTAAGACAGGTCATACCTTGGCTTTATCTTAATCACCCAACCAAAAAAAAAAACATCAAAATTATGTTTAGAGTAATAGAATAGTGAACAAAATTATAGGCTGAATACAAAAAGAGACACTAAACACTACACCAACCTCTACTGCCACACTATCAACTTTTTATAATTAAAAAGTTTTAATTATTAGTTATACTAGCTACACCAAAAGCATGTCTTTCAGTATATTCCTATTATTTTATTTAAGTGTACTTTCAAGTATCTCTCAGGTAAAAATTTAGTTTCTTATATGTGTACTTATAAAATAAACACGATGATAAAACTATCTAAGCTATTAATGGTTACTTTTGTATTATAAAATTTCTATTACTTACTTCAAACTTTACAAATTTATATTATAAAGAATCAATCACTGCAAAAAGTCTTTAGGTATACAGAATCAGGCCCTAAAATAAGAAAAATAAAACTCAACAGTAAAAAAAAAGACATATTTAATGTATTCATGAACCATTTTATAATTTAAATAGGAAACATTAGATTTCTTATGGACAAAAGAGGAGTTTTGTGCTCTTAATCTCCATTTGTTATATTTGGATAAGCATCTCAAATGAATAGTTTAATATTGAAGATAACAGGCTTATGCCAAATATCATGGACTTCTGCACTTTACAGTCACTATTCATCAATATTTTACTGATAGTTTCTCTCCCCAGTTTGTTTGAGAAGGATATTAAATAAAACTTAAGCATTATCCAGGTGTGGTGGCACATACCTATAATCCCAGCCCTGGGGAGGCTGAGGCAAGAGAACTGCTATGAATTTGAGACCACCCTGAACTACAAAGCCAGCTCAAGTCCAGCCTGAACTATATCGCTAGAACCTGTCTCAAAAAGAATCCCCCCTCAAAAAAAACCTTGAAGATTAATGACTTGCTAATGTCTTTCTTTTTTCCAGCCTAGCACAAGATGATCATCCATTAAACAACACAGCCAAGTTTGCTTTGTTATGAGAATGTGACTTTTGATCACTGGTTGGCAAGATGAATGCCCCTCTCAGTCTGAAACACTTCTGAGAGGATAGGCTGCTATCCTTCTCCATTAGGGTGCTCAAGGTCTGGAGGTAGGAGAGGAAAATAATGTAAGGTGAAAGAAATAAAAGATAGGTAGATGAAGGAGCAGGTTGAGAAAACAGAAAAATTATTCAAATTACCTAAACAAAGAAAAATTCTCAGCCCACACCTGAGAATGGACTGGTACTTTCTTGGGGCTGGCTGTTTTCTCCTGGGGAATGAACCTCTTCCAGAGAAGCATAACAATTCCTGCTCCACAGAGTAATGATTTTCATTTCTTCCAGCACAAACTTGAGTGCATTCTAACCTCTCTGACTAATAAATCTTTATTATGCCTCCCACTAACGCAGCCTAAAGATTAGTTTTGTGCAATGGGGGTCAGCAAATCTGCAAATGTGTTCTATGAAAGGTTGTGTCAGAGTCCTTACCTTAGCTTTAGGGACCCTCCTCAGACCCACCATGGTGATACAATGAATGTTATGAAGACCTTCCATTCATAAAACACATTAGTTGAGGGGCCGCTTCCAGGAGCCAGAAGTAGCAAGTTTTTGGCTAAAATTTGCCCATAGTGCATGTTGAGACATCGCTGAACTCATCTCCCCTGGAGAGAATCACTCAGAACCATGCTCCACCATTTCTGTTGTCTATTATGTCTTATTTATTTTGGGATTATGATAAAAACACAGCAATACAATTCAGAGCAATAACAGATGGCTGGGTCACTTGTGTTTGTCCACTTTATGACTTGCCAATTTTTGTTTTGTGTTGTTTTGCTTTGCTTTTTCTGTATTTTAAGGAAGGGTCTACAGGGTGTTCAGGGTCTCACTACTAGATCGGACTTGTAGTGATTATACTGTTTACAGCCTCCCAAGAGCTGGGATTACAGGCATGTGCCACCTCGCCCATTCTCAATCACCTTCTCAACATGCCCCTGGGGCAGGGCCAGCATGGCAGGCCCCGGAGATAGAATCCCCAGCCCCTGCATGTACTTGCAGGTGCTTTAATCCACTGAGCTATTTGGCTCGCCCTTATAACATGCAGTTTTTAAAAGAAACATTAGAAAAGCTTTTTGTGTGGTAGCTACATTTATCAAATAAAATACAAGCAGGCATTATCTAAATAAGGCTTTTGATTTGAAATACGATCTTTAAGAAATTAAGTAATTTTTTCCCATCTCTACTAGGTGGTTTTGAACCAAGAAAAATGGCTGTGAATTGTTTCAAAGCTGATGGCCAGCACAGTAAGAAAGCTGCTTTCTGTGTGTCTTATAAACCTTGATATACCTTTCTGTCCATCCCTTCTTCCACAACATAATCCAGCCTCCTCCCTCTTTCTCCTCTAGTGACTTTGTCCGTGGAAGGCAGAGCCAACACTGATATCTGGCTGATTTCCTTAGAAACCCATGAATAGCATAGCACCAGAAGTGCCATTTTTTCTTGAGCTTATAAATAACTTGACACAGATAAATGAGATAAAAGGCAAGAAAATTACCGGAGTAGTGTTTAATTTTGGTGATTAAAATTTTGCCTTGGGGCTGAGGAGATAGTTCAGTAGAATAAGTACTTGCCTGGCAAGGTCCTGAGTTCAATCCCTGGTACCACAAAATTAAATAAATAAATAAATAAATAAATTAAATAAAATTTTACCTCAAGGTTCTCTCCCAAAGACTCGTATGTATTCGCCCGTTCAAGAGAACAGTGGCTCTTCTGTCTTTGTACGACATAGTAAGCCAATTCTCAATATATTTAAAATAATGTAAATTCTGTTTTCTTCAACATCATTAAACTTATACACAGAATATTATTTCAAGACTAAAGTTAAAATACTAGCTTCAGGACAGGGGAGATGGCTCAGTAGAATAAGCACTTCCCTGGTAAGCGCAAGGGGCTGAGTTCAATCCCTGGTTTTGGAAAAAAAAAAAAAAAAGTGCTAGCTTCATTTCACCCATAAAATAAGATCTTTACATACTTTATTAATCATAGTCAATCTTGCCATAGACAATACTTCAAATTTAAAAAAAATAAAATATATGATGGTTTTCCTCCTCATTTTAGATAATAAATCATAGAAAAATTCAGAGAATGATTCTCGAACATCTCTTTAGAGCATTGATAATAAAAGCAAACGAGAAGATACAGATATTGATTAGAACTAAGAATTCTTTCTCTTTTTCTGTATTTTATGTAAGGGTCTACAGGGTGTTCAGGATCTCACTACTAGATCGGACTTGTAGAGATCTGCCTGTTTACAGCCTCCCAAACCCTGGGATTACAGGCACGTGCCACCACTCCCAGTCTCAATTGCCTTCGCAGAGCACCCCAGGGACAGGGCCAGCGCTGCAGACCTGGGGATCTAACCCTGGCTTCTGCACCTGCTTGTAGGTGCTGTAATCCACTGATCTATTTAGCCCGCCCTAGAACTAAGAATTCTAAATATGGAAAATTACGAGTCTTTGCAGGTAGCCTCTAGTCTCACTTTTCAACCTGTGGTTTAATATGTAAATATTAAAAATCATAAATATTTTATCATGGCTTTTAAGAAGAAACAAACCACATGTTACAGTCAAATGGACATTTGAAATGATTGTGGTCATAGTGTGGGATTATTTAAAAAGTCAAAGCCAGGCATTTGTTTCTCAAAACAGTTGCTTCTGAGATCTTGTTTTCCTGCCCAGAGATTTCCTTTTACAATATGAAACTCCATATGCTCTGCAAATCCCTTTGCTATGCCCTGCTTTAAGCTCATGAAATGATAGCAGCGGGGATGAGAAGCACCCACCTCTGCATTTGTTAGATCATATAAGGGAAAAGATAAAATAGTATTTTATCGCAAGAAATTTATAATATGTCTAGGATATTGGTTGTTGCCTTACTTTTTCTAAGACAATCAGTTTACCAAAGACAGACCTGTCCAAAAAGAGATAAATTAAAGCCAGCTCAAATTTTACTTTGCCATTATATTCCCTGGCTTAGGACATCCAAGCAGCACTTTCTAAAACTCATCAATAAGAAGACTCTCTTTTGTTTCACTAAATTGCAAACTATACAATATACATTATGACATAAGTATGACAGTGTCCAGCCTGTAGCCCTCTGTGTGTAGCAAGTATGCTTTTCATTTCAAAAACTTCCCTACTTGTCTGATTTCCCTCAAACACAGAAGTTGCATTCTTCCTTTGTTATTGGTGAAAATTATCACTTTTGATTTATAGGATACTCTCCCTGGACCTTTTCTAGTTACTAAAATTTTAGGCAAATGAAATAATTATAGAGTTTTAACTGGAATATTTTCCTTTCCAGAGTCTGATAAAAATTATTTCAAAATCTTCTGAGAATTAGTATCTTCTCATGAGCACTGGCTTTCAGAGACATTTAATGGGAATTTGTACCCTTTTTTAAGATAGGTACAAGTAATGAAGAAGCAATAGGATGTTAAAGGATGAAAATGCACCCTAGCGTTCAGGCCATATAACAAAAATAACAACGACAAAAGAAACAAGATGCAGAAATGAGGCGATCAGCCTGCGTAAAGCATCTTCTCATGTTTCTAGAAAGAAAAAAAGAGCAGAGAACTAGAAAGACAATAGGATTAGAAAAGAGTAAGATTTTTACTCTGCTAATGGAGCATTAGATGAGACATTATGAGAAATAGATACTCATCTAGAGAACCAGAGGAGAGCAAGATAATTTCTGAGCTTCTCTCTGCTTCCATAAAAGGTGGAGTGAGGGCAGCAGACGCCCAGAGTCCCTGTCTCATTGTGACAAAGAAGGGGTCTTACAGAGGATTTTTTCTTCACCAGTTCCTAATATTACTTGAAGATTAACATCATACACAGAGAAGTCAGTTTCTTGGTTCACTGAATTAACTTATCTCTTCCCTGCTCAAGTTCACCAGGTTTTCATACACCCAGAAGAGAAGCTAGGTGATGGTGCTGAGCCAGCTTTACCTCTTCTGCAATGCTGAGCTCTGGGGTGCTAGCCCTGCAGTGTGAGATTCCTCCTCTAGACCTTTTAATCTTTTCTAGGACTATCTACCACCTCATTAGTGGTGTAGCCCCCGCATTTGAAACCGCTTCTCTGAATGTCACTGCCCACTTGGCTGCTAGGTTTCATCCTTATTCATTTCCACAAACACACAAGAGTTTGTCTTCCTACTGCTAATCTTACTTCACAATTGGGTCTGTATAACATTTTCTCATAATTTTTAAATTTAAGAACCACCTTACAGTTGCAAAAGTAGCTTCCCAGGTGTCATGCTTCATATTTGTTAAAAAGAAAAAGAAAAACGGATAGAAATTACATCCTTAGGCACTGAATACATATTAAAAATAAGCATGACATCACCCTCAACACTGGTTTACATCAATATAGAATTTATTTAAGACCAAAATACTGAAATGATCAGGCTCCTTCCTTTTGCCATCAGTCATATGCTATGAATTAGCAAAGGAATAAAAAGTTGACTATGCACAAACATGTTGGAAAGGGAACATAAATGATGAGTAGTAATAACAGCAAAGGGTTAAATAATACAGATATTCTATAGATAGAAAATTCAGCATATTAGAGGAAGGTTGACTAGGCGAGTGAGGGTGAGCCTTTTAGAGATTAGTGCCCAAGCTGTGACGGCAACCCTACTCATTCATTACAAAGTGCCAACACTGCGCTTAACCGTGGGATGTTCGGCTGCTCTGGTGACACTGGGGCAATTTGGTGTGTGCCAACAGAGATGGCTCTGTGTGTCCACCGCAGCACACAGGCCATAGCTTTACCACTTGAGCTATAGGAAGAATAGTCCCTGACTATTGATCAGCTAACAGCATTAAAGTTAATTTCTTGTTTATTTGGATATAAAATAGTGCTCTCAGATGTGTGTTATTCCCATTTCTATATTTCCAAATATTCTCAAAAATATTTTGTCTCAGACACACAGATAAAGTTCACAAAAGATCATTATGGGCAAACCAGGAAACAGTGTACATTATTTTTATCTAGATTTCAGGGGTGAGTACTAGTCACGCAAAAACTAGGAAATAATATTTGTCTGGGCAGGTAGAGAAAACTGGAAGAGAACATTCATCAAGTTGTCACCACAGAGAGTGGTTTTTCATATATATATATATATATATATATATATATATATCACTGAATGTTAGAATTTCACAGAATTGTAAGACTTTGTACTGACAATCCCAGGAGAGAAAGCAATTGAGTTAACCACAATGAGTTCTTTGAAATAAAATTTACCCATTTAGAATTGAATGCAATAAGCATCTAAAACCATCACATGAGCTCATACTATACTAGGGGAATTAGAATCTAGAGATAGAGACAGAAGTCAAGATACAATACACAGTTTGAGAGTAGATCCAGTCACATAAAAAGCCAGACTTAATCTCAGACACAGAAGATGACTAGGAGATAAACTCCTTTATGGTTTTTAGCTATATGGGCTATCTCTTACAAAGGAAAAACATCTTACATTATATATATATATATATATATATATATATATATATATATTTATAGTATGTCACTGTCTTTAATTTCATTTATCATGGATTTTATATTTTAATTTTATCTATAACATTTGTGGTCTTTCCATATGGAAAACTAAAGAAGCAAAAAGTTACATTTACTTTATTCAACATTTCTGTTGTGGAAGCTGAAAGGGACTAAACCAAATTGTCCTTTCTGTTCCCTAAAAGTCAGGGTGAAACTTCTGACCTACATTTGGCCAATCAGACCTCTGTGTGCTCATCTTGGCATCTTGTTTGGTGACACAGAAGCAAAGGGAAGTTCATGATCTCCCGCACGGCGTCCGCAGCTGCGCTCCTCGGCTGCCCTCACTCCCTCCGGGCCAAGCGTGGCCTCCCAGCAGCCTCCGGCGCAGCCGCGCTGACCACCCTTCGGGTCCAGCCCACGAGGGACTCCGCACTCTGTGCGCGCTCGCCGGGACTCTCACACATTTCCTTTTTGTTTCTGTTTGGTCTAAGGCAGTCAAATTTTGCTAGCCTGCCTCTCAAAACCATGCCCGAAAAATCACAGAAAAGCGTAACTAGAAAAAAAGTAGGTACTCAATAAATATTGCTAAAAGAGTTTTGATGAAGATAAAGTTTCTAAAAGATATTTCGATTTAATTTCTATTTAATTGGATCTTTTCCTTTTTAAAAAAAAGGCCTAAATTTATTTCTATATTTTTACATGAACAGGAAAATCTTTTTCTTTTTTTGGCTTTTGAACAATATTTAGTTGTTTAAAGGGAATACAAAGTAGCAATCAAAAAAATTAGAAAGGGCACAGGATTTCTGGCACACAAAACAAAACTGAAAACGTGGTAAAACATGTCTGTATTCTCAGCACTCAGGAGGCCCCGGCAAGAAGACCACTGTGAGTTCAAGGCCCGCCAGAACTGCATAGTGACACCCTGTGTCAAAGAAACACAAAAAAAATTCTAAAACTGAATGTAAAGGCAAAGAAGTTCTATCAGTTATACAGACATGAGCAAAATATAATCATTTATTTTGGATACTTTTTACTTCTGACTTCCACAAATGAGATTACAGTGAGGGCCAGCCAAATAGCTCCATGGATTGAAGCGTCTGCACAGGGGCTGGGGTTAAATCTGTGGGCTTGCCGTGCTGGCCCTGCCCCAGGGCATGCTGACACAGGAATTGAGACTGGGCGTGGTGACTTGTGCCTGTAATCCCAGCTCTTGGGAGGCTGTAAACAGAAGGATCACTATGAGTCCGATTAGTAATGAGACCCTGAAAACCCTGTAGACCCTTCTCTAAAAAATGCAAAAGAAAGAAATTAAAATGGTCGAAGAAAAGAAAAATATTTGTCATCCGTAAGGACTCAGTCCTTTAAAAATATTTTTTGAACAGATGCTAGGTGGTAAGTGCGCACACACACACACACACACACACATACACACACAAACACACACACAGCAGCAGCAGCAGCACACAATCAGCAAACTCATACTCTGACAGAGCACACATTTTAAGTTCATTTATTTGCCTAAAAAACACGTGAAAAATAAAAGTATAACTTGTGTCAAAATTATGTAAACCACATTAATGAGCAGATAACCAACTTAGTAAAATAAATGCCACAATTTTGACTAGTAAAAATTAATACTTTTAAAATAGAGGGAGAACATCATGTGACTCAGTGGTGTCCCAAATTTTCTGATCAAGGAGATTATAGGACCACAGAGGAAAAGGAACAATGAGGTAGAGTGTGCCTAAGGAGAGTCACAAGCAGAGAAAACATTCTCTCAGGCTTTCTCACAGAGCAAATTGTTCAAGCAATGGCCGTCACTCATCCACATGGCTGACACTGACCAAGGATCTACAAACTGCTGTACAGGGTTTCAGGGCAAATCCTGAGGGGATTTGACTGACCTTGTCAAATACAAAAGTTACATTTTTTGTTATATAGAT
>NDGN011536300.1:711-13758 GCA_002564285.1 Tympanoctomys barrerae
CTACTAACCTGTTTTGAAACTGTCTCATTGCTATTTCTTTCTCAATAAAATTAATATAAAAATGAAAAAAATGACAGAAAAAAGGAAGAACATTTGGAAATGATGTGAGTATTTGAAGAGGAATATGAGTCTAACAATTAAATATATACTGTGGAGAATGGCAGTATAGGTGACATGATTTTTCAGTTACCAGGTAGTTTTATCCATGAACTCTCTGAAAAATCTACCACCACAGGGTGCAGCTGTGGGCACGAGTAGCTACTCAAAGATGACCAACTCATTCTCAACAACAGCAGGTTTCTGAAAAGCTATCACAGTTTCTCCTGACCAAGGGATCACTTAAACTTTCCAAGAGCAAGCTCCTTAAAGTGTCACTCTCCAGTTATGTACAACACAATTTCAACTGCAGCCTGATTATTAAGCACTTTTTGCTACCAGGATAGAATATTCTGACCACATGATTATCTGGTTGCCAAGCTTCCTGTTACACTACCAAAGGAAAATTTTAATCTATAATTTGAACATTTCAAACTTTCATAAATAAGTACAAAATTGGGGAAACAACAGGAATTTGCTTATGTTTGGCAATCCAGGCTTATTTGCACCATGGATTCTAGGAGGAATTTTACTTTTATTCACTCCTACATTCATTCACTCCATCTAAATTAGATAAATATTTAATTATTTCCCATTTCTATATGGCAAACAAGTTCACAATGCATTAGGCTATATCACAGTGTAGAGGTCAACCTTAATAAATATATGGTTTTATGAAATAAAAAGAGAGGCTTACATTTTCTCAGGTGTCTTTGTTGTCAGGCAGTTTGTATGAAAAGTGATGAAGAGAAGATATTGGCCACTTTTGAACTGAAGCATTTAACTAAACTGCTGTTTTCTAAAGACTCTTTAAATGCCTGTTGTGATGTCATTTAAAATTCTTCCCTGCACTCCGTTCTGAAATGATCAAATCAGTTACTTGTGTTGCCCCTTTACCAATTTTTTTGTGAGAATATTTTAACATCATAGAATATGCTGAGGAGGACACACGGTCTCCACAGCTACCTGCGGTGAGAGTAAAATGGGAGAGATGAGCTTCGAGGCACTCTCTTCCCAAATGTATTTTATTCTGAAATCTTTTTCTTGGTTGGAGCTGATACTCTTCTACAGTTTAGAACCTGAAGTGGCCTACAAAACTTTTTTGGTTAAAGGCTACTTTTGCCCTTGACTAGAACAATTTGAGGAAGAAAAGTGACTACTAAACTTAGTGCTTTATGTAATGCTCTTCTTTCTTTGTGAATATAAAAGTAGCTACTAAATCAATTTAGTTCTTATTTCAAAATCCATTGTCATAATTCCAAGGGCAAAGTTCAAAGCAAATTTTTCTGGAACCATATCATCCTAGCTTTCCAGAAAGGAAAAATATTTTTAGAACATGAGCATCATAATTTTATAAAAAGCTCATTTAACCAATGCCATGGCATAAGTGTTAAAGAAAAAACACTATAAGAATGGTAAATGTAATGAACAAATTGAAAGAATAGACTCTGCTAAATGTTTCTAAAGTATTGTATTTGCACAGTAATGCACTAACCTAAACCTAAATTTGCACAGTAGTGCACTAACTCTTTGACTGCATGAGCTGAAAACATACGATATACAAAGTAAATACAAATGAAAATACTTATATCAATATTGTAGCGAAAATTTTTTCATTTGTTTCTCATTTCGTGAAAGGTCAAAACTGCTAAGGTTTATACTCAGAGGTTCTCCCAAAGCTTCAATCACTCCTAGGTGGAGCTTATTGGAGCTGCCTGGATCTAAGGTTTGTGTTGTGGGATTAAGTGTATTAGGTAATCCTACATTAGTCCATGGTTCTGAGTTAGCATAGAGCTGGGCATGGCTGAATGGGTTTACCAAAGACAGAAGCCCCACCTTGGGTGTGGGCAGCACCACCCAAAAGGCTTAGAGTCTGGACAGGATTAAGGGAAAAGCGAACTGTTGCTTCCTGTTTGCCCTGCTGTGGATTGTTACTCACCTGTGATGGTGCTTGGCCACGCTGTCCTCTGCATTGGAGCCAGATGAACAGAGAACTGAAGCTTCTACAAACTGTGAGCTGAAATTAATCTGTTCTCCTTCAACTCTGGATGTCAGGTGTTTTGTCTTAACAATGAGCAGAGTACATATGACCAAAAAAAAGGAAAAAAAAAAATAAAAGAAAGAAAGAAAAAAGAAATTTGAACATGGCTTAAAAACACCTGATTGAGGGACAGCAAGATAGCTCAGCAGACTAAGTACCTGTTTAGGTCAGCACAAGAACTTGGGTTTGACACTCAGTACCACATGCCATGCTGGCCCTACCCCCGAGGCGCACTCAGCCTTAATGGAGTCTGAGCATCGTGGTGCATGCCTATAATCCCAGCTGCTGGAGAGGCTGAGAACAGGAGGATCACTACGAGTCTGAACTGTGTAGTCTCACCCTGTACAAAAATAAAAATTAAAAATAAAATTAAAAAATAAAAGCACCGAAGGATGTAAAAAAAAAAAAAAAAAGGGCAGTATTTTCTGTCTTATATCATAGGCCAGTTGTGCATGATTCTTGATCTAGGTCAGTTGTATTTAACTACTTCAGCTACCCCATTGTACTCTCAGTACAAATTTGTTCATCCAGTAACATTTTCGAGATTGTCTCATTGCTTCTGCCACCCATCATCCTCTTTTGCCCAAGCGATACAACACGCTTTTATATTCTCTGATACTTACTATGATACATAAATTCTCTTGAAATATGTTAAACATATTTACATTTGTATATTCATTCACATACACCTGCACATATACTTCTATCAATATGTAAAATATATAAATTTTACATGAATATATTTATTGCTATTATTATTATTATTATTATTATTATTACGCTAGGGATCAAAGTCAGAACCTTGCACCTGTCAGACAGACACTTAACTATGTCCCAGTGTCTATGATCCCATAGACACTGAACTATGTCCCAGGCCCACATATCCGTTATATATAATTAAATAATAAAATGTACCAGGTAATCAATAGATGCTAAATTTCGTATGTGTCTTGGCTATATATAAGGCCAAATCACTTTCTAAATATGAATAGAGGTTTTATTGTTTTAAAGACTAGTTTTCTTTTTTATTTTATTTTATTTTTCAGATAAAGTCTTACATATTTCTGGTGACCTCAGATTCACTGTGTACTTTTAGCCTACTTCGAACTTTGTGGATCCTCCTTCCTCAGCCTCCTGAGTCCTGAGATCACAGGTATGTACCACAATGTTTGTTCCAGCTTTCTTCTTTAAAAAAGACAAATAACATACCAATCTCATAGGTTTATAAACCTAGAATAGTTCATTCTTCTAACATGGTTCTAGTTTCTCAATGGATGATAATAATAATATATGTTGATATAATGATGATTGTAATATTGTTAAATTATATGTAATTGTCTATTTTTCAAGGACAGTATGAAATAGTATTAAAACTGAAAAATTACAAATGATATAGAATTTCACTTCACAAAATAATATGAATATCACAGTATTTGTTGTAATGCATAGTGTTGTCTTCCAAACAGTTATTCATATTACCAGAATTATGCATGTAAAATGGAAAGAAAGAAAAGAAGAAAGAAATGCAGAAGAAATTAAGAGCAGAAAAAAATAACAAATAATTGAAAAAAGGAAACAAAACAAATTTAGAATTATCTGCTCCTTTCCACAGACCGGAAGAAATCTGTGGCTTCTTCATATTCATATTCCTTGTGTGTAATCAGGCTTTGTCAAATGTTCTTCTTACATCATTTCCAAAAACCTTGTGGCTTTCCAAAAAAATACTTAGCACCATTTTAAATACACAGTTGTCAGTAATCAGCTTCCAACCTCATTACATACAATGAAGCACGCACTAACGACTTAGACTTACGTGCTTGGTTCAAAAATACATACCTAGAACTTTTCATACAGTTCAGAAAGTCTCTCATAGATTTATGTTCACTTTCTGCATTAAAGTTCAGATTACCAAAGAGATACCAAAAACTATGTAAATATTCCTCATAGAATTTCTAATTTTAGTAATCATAGTTTACAAATAAATTCTTGTTATGAAAAGTACATAATCCTCTGAGTGATCAAATTGATAATTAGTTCAGTGCAGAAAAATGTTATCTTTGGATCATCTGTAATCCCTGTGTAATTTTTTCTTTCTTTTCCTGAAGTAGCAGATGCATTTCCCATAGAACTCCCAAATGTATTTACTTCCTTAAGGTGTTATTTGTTGTATCCTGGTTAGTATTAATGAGAAGATTCCTACTCTTACTGTGTTGATATTACTTTTATAGCATGTAAATGCTTCATGTATTTGGGAGCTCTAAAGTTTGGCACATATATAATTATCACTGCTAATGTTCTTGGTTAAGTAGCCCTCTTATCATTTCATAATGTCTTTGACATCTCAGAACCTTTTAAATCAATTGCATTGAAGATGAGTATAGTGTTTCCTGCTCCCTTCTGGTTGCTGCTTGAACCAGACAACTTTTCATCTACTTATTTTCATGTCTATGTGTCATTAGGCCTAAATCTCCAGTAGATGGTCTAAAGCTGTTTTATCCCATTGGTGTATTACCCAGTATTTGTCTTTACTTGTAGAAGTCCAATCACTTGATTTACGGGATTTATATAGAGAGAGACGCTTCCTACTGTCATTTTACTAATAGCTTCCTGTATGTCATATGGCTTTTTCATCTCTCCACTGTCATTGCCTTCTTTAAAATACCAAGGATTTTTTTGCAACTGATATGATTTGATTATCTTGCCATTTCCTTTTGTGTGTGTTCATTAGATGTGTTTTTGTACTCATCTTCATAGTTACATAAAACACTTTAGAGTTTCAAATATTTTTATTAAACTGATACAACACAATTTTAATTTCAAATAAAACTATAGTCTTTTTAGCTTCCATTCCCACATTACCATATATATTTATTTCACAAATTCCATAGATTTATAGTATTTTTAATATATTCAGCATTAAATCATGCTCACCAACTTTAAGTTTTAGGTTTTTTTTATTTTATCAGTACATTTGCCTGTAGTACATGCAGTTAATAGCCATCTTGGGGATTGGGTCTGTGTACATACTACAGCTTGTTTCTTTTCTTCTTTGCTTCTCTTACCCCAACTCAAATTCTCATATCCTGACTTTTATTCTTGTTGTTATTACTAATATCAACTCATGTCACATAATTTTACATTCACTGAAGATTATAGGTTCCTCGTGGCATGTCTTTATTCTACTTATTTTCTTTTCCCTCTTCTTCACTCCTCCCCCTTGCTCCCTTGAACCTCTTCCTTGCTATAAGAGATTCATCCCTTTTCCCCCTTCTATCCATCCTTTATTTTTACTTTTGTACTTTGTCTCACTCAGAGGAAAGATGCATACTCTATTTAAGCCTGAGTATCTAGTTTATTTTGCTCAACACTATACTTTTTCAGGTATATCCATTTACCTAAAATTACTGTCAATCTTTAAAGGTAAAGTGCTGGAAAAACTTGATTTTCATTTTCAGAAAATTAAAACTGGACCTCCATCTCTCACTACATGCTAAATTAAAGTCAAAATGGATCGAATATCTAAACATTAAAACGGAAATATCAAAAAGGTAACAAACTTGAAGACAGAGGTATAGCAAAATATTTGCTACAGATAAACAAACTTGCAGAAGGAATGACAACAAATGATAACTAGAAAACTGCACAGCAAAAGATATTCAACTTTATTTTTGCAGAATAGTTTTATGAGATTTCCGTTTTGCTTGACTTTTCTTTTTTTCCTTTCCTTTCCCTTCCTTTCCTTTCCTTTCCTTTCCTTTCCTTTCCTTTCCTTTCCTTTCCTTTCCTTTCCTTTCCTTTCCTTTCCTTTCCTTTCCTTTCCTTTCCTTTCCTTTGCTTTCTATTATCTCATCCCCATATCATCTATTCTACAGTTTCTTCTGCAAAACCAACTAATAACGTGATGGAAATTTGTTTTGAAAAATCATTTTTCCCGATTATATCTTTATCCTTAAATTTATATAGTTGAGTTACAATCTATATCAGTTTGTTTCTCTTTGAATTTATTCTAGTTGAAGTCTTTTAGATTCTCACATCTAATTTGTTTTTTGGTGTTTTTTGTTTGTTTGTTTGTTTGTTTGTTTGTTTTTTGCGGAACTGGGATTGAACTCAGGCCCTTGCACTTGCCAGGGAAGCACTTATTTTACTTGTTTTCCAATTCACTGATCCTTTCTGGCCAGTCTTTGGAGTTTTGTTTATCCGACTAGGCCATGCTTCTCTGCTTTTTGTAAGCCTTGTACTTTTTTCCTGGTATATGAGAATTTAAAATATCAACTACGACCTTTTCCATCATTGTGTACTGGCTTTGAACAAAAAGATTGGCCTTCACGCATTATTGAGCACCTTTCCTACCTTTTCTGATATCTTATTGCCCTGATGTTTCTCTGTGAAGCTGTAGCTCTCTGTTTCCATTGGTTCCAAAACCTGGTGCTTGTTCAAATTTGCTCCCAAGCAAGTATGAAAAAAAAGGAAAGAAAGAAAGAAAAAACAAACAAACAAACAAACAAAGAATGTCCTTCAGGTAGCCTTAAAATAGGATATAATGTTACAATATTAGATACCTTCTATTTTCCATTCTAGCAAGGATTTCTGCTGAGATTCCCTTCTGGTTGTTCTGTATTACACCCCACTAGGTAAAAAGCATACACCTTTCTACTAAAAACTATGAATTATTCTACTTTTTTCACTGTAACCATCTCTTGGTTCTGTAATGATCTGAGTGTACTGACATACTGGTTTCTAGTTGTCTCCAAGATGTAGTCTGGCCCTTTAACTAGAAATATCTATTGGGAAAGGGGGACCAGTAACACCTGAGAATCAAGCATCAGCATATTACTTCCCTTAGTACTCAAGAGAGTAATCCCAGGCCTGCAAGCCAGCTGGGAAGCTTTGCAAATTAGTACTGGTATCATGCTATTGACCAAACAATTCATATTCCAAGTCTGGAAAGTACAGGATCTGTTAGACTAGAAGGTGAGAAAAAAATTATTAATATTTTTGAACTAAAGTTATATTTTTGAACCAAAGTATAATATTTCAGAGCTTTCCTTTTTCTCAAGAAGGTTTATTACCTCTCTAGCAGCAATGATAGACACCCCATGTCAAGGACATCCATTTTTCATCACAAGTATGACCAGAACCCAGAATCTTGTGATCTATAAAGACAGAGATGTGGTTAATCCTGATGTAGTGATTTCTGAAATAAAAATGAATATTAATTATTTTCATATTTATATCTTTTTTTTACTTCCATTACTGAATAACAAAATAGGAGCAGAGTGATTAAACAACTTCTGTTGGAAAGAGAGTAAGTAATGGTACATACTTAATTATAGTAGTTTAGAAATACCTCTGGACAAATGTGCTGTCCCATGTCTTTCCCTACTTCCTGTAGGTGGAAGATACTCTATTAGGAAGTCCCCGGTTTATGAACAATCGAGCAGTGAACTTTCTCCTAGATACAGTCAGACCTCTCTGAACATCAGCAGAAGCTACCACATGTCTGCTGGACACTGCAACATTTGTGCTGCTGTGTGCTTACTGTATAGTGAGATAGTGTATGGCAGCGCGGTGCTCTATCAGAGCCCAGGTTGTCCAAAAGCAAGAGGAAAACAGCGGTGATGTGGAGGGACTGCTAAGAGGTGCAGAGCGGTGTAACAATAACCATGGAAACAAAAGCGAAAATGAGACGGGGCTGAAGTGAAAACACGATAGACCCTGCTGGCTCTCATGTATGCCAGGTGTCCTGCGGCATATACCACGATCTTAAAGTCACTGTAAAGGAAAAGGGTTGTTTTCAGTACGTGTGTGTGTGTGTGTGTGTTACATTGTTTAGTTTTGTTGAAGGTATAAGCCCTAATTTGTGAGACTTAAGCATGAGTCTGACCTAGAAACATTCTCCCAGGATAGAAATCCTTCCTAAATCAAAGACTTCTTGTACTAGGATCTGAATCTGCTGTCCAGAAATGACTACACAGGCCTTCACTGCAGCCCAGGTCTTTGTGCCCTCAATGCATAGCTTTCTCTTTCATTCCCCTTAAACTTTTAAACAAGACATAAGAAGGTACACTTACCTTGACATCTGAACAGGACTTTCCTCCTCCGTCATGTCTTCTGACTCTTTATATATGGACAAGAAAAAATAGTACATTCAGAATAATTCCGGTCTCCTTAATTCAGGGATTATGACCAAAAAAAAGTTTTTAGAAGATTTGAGGGATTTAAATAAATGTGACTCTAGTCTATGCCTTGAAATAAAAGCTATACCTGAGACAGGTTTGTTTTGTTTTGATCATTCTTCTCCTTCTATATTTTAACTGATGTTTTGAGCATACTGGACTGCTTTGGAACATATCCTCAATATTTGAAGTAGCTCTTTAACTCTCTATAGGGAGGACTTTAATAGGTTCAATTTTTGACCAAGGTTTAGACAGCCAGACTGTTCATTTAGTCTGTGAGACCACGTTTTCCTGGTAGGACACTGAATTTTGCCTGTCATGCCAAACTGAACCTTAGTTTGACAGTGAGCCCATTTTAGAAATATTCACAGATGAATTAAAAATTACTTTTAAATGTTCTAATTCTGCTTATAAAGTATACTGACATCCCCCTTTACATCTGCACTCTTGTCCCATGTTCAAGGACTTGACTACAACAGCACTTGAATTGCAGTTGACAGTCCTAGTAAGGTTCACCACTAATGCATGTAAAATTCTCTTATAGCCATCTGAGGACAGCTGGGGTGAAATCAACCCAAATACGCATGTTCTCTGTCTCTTTTAATTATGTCATTAAATTAGACTATTCAGGTTTTTCTGAGGGTGGTTTCAAGACTAATAGAACAGGATTCTAAAGCTATAGCTGGGAAGCACCCTCAGCCTATAGGATAGAGTACATATGAAATACAGATTTCTGAATAGCCATATAATATGAAACATCTTGGTTCTATATTGATATGCATAATTTTTTCTGTTTAGTACAGGGTCTACTGGGCCTACAGGGTCTTACTACATAGATCGGATTCATAGAGATCCACGAGTGTTCGGCCTCCCAAGAGCTGGGATTACAGGCACACACTACCATGTCCAGTCTCAACTGCTGTCTCAGTGCACCCTGGGGGCTGGGCTGGCATGGCATGCCAGGGATAAAACCCCAGCCACTGCATCGGCCTAAGCAGGTGCATTAATCTGCTGAGCTATTTGGCTGACCCCATATATAGATACACATATTTTTAAAAAATAACAGTTCATTTAATTCATTCTCTTCAATATAAACACAAATAAATAGAACAATAGCTAACCAACTTGTCATTTAGAAAAAAATGTTGTTGTGTTTCTCACAGGCAGGTATATTTCTAATGTTCAAGGTTTGACAGATGAGGAGTGTGCTAACTTTTAGTTCTGTCTTATTTTCTCACTGATAAGGGTCCTATAATGAACAAATCATACTAGCATGTATAAATTTTATTCTATTTTAATGTATTATTATTTTCTCAAACAGACTTTATTCTCAAGGTGAAATGGGGCACATACATATACAGTGAAAACGTTGCTTTTGTGAAACAGATTTGCATGTCCATCTACTGAAGGACATTCAATCAGACACACAGGTGCATTGTACAGCAACAAAAATGATAAATGGATTCTTAACAACTTGGTGATGCCTGGAGTTGAGTTTGGTAGTATGTAAATTCCTGTGCCATTTTCTTTAAAATGCATTTTTTAAATAAGTGAATCACTAATAGCACAGCCAGAATAGGATCTTTTACATTGAAAGAGCATTATTCTTTGTTACTATGGAAACTATCTGTTCTTCCCGAGCAGCTCTCGGAGTCCTCTTTTCTCTCTCGCTGCATGTTTTACTGCTCAGATTCCATTGCTGCAAGGTTGTGTCTGTCTCTGCTCTAACTTTGATTGAGTGAAGTTGTATGACCTTCCTGGATCTAGAATCATCATTTTTTAAAATCTAGACTATTTCTAATCAAAAAAGGAAAATTTCAATAATCTATTGTTTTTTTTTCTTTTTATGTCTTTAATTTTTGGATGGCAATTTATTATACTCCAAATATATATTGTAGGAAAGTACATAAAATAATTAGAAGGCATTAGAATACCATGGAATACTATTGGAATACTTTGCAAGGCTACCTCATGAACCCCCTACTTCCCATTTTATGTAAGTGGAAACATTTGGAAATACGAGATCACAGTCTAAATTCTCGGTTCAGTTTTGGTTACAGATTATTGACACATATAAGGTAAATGTAGACGGGGTAATGCAGAGTGTGGCAGCAATGAATGTTTAAATAGAATTAAGATAAAGCTTTCAATTATTCATACAAGTGGTCTACTTTAATATGACTAATGGTTGTTTGGAGCATAACTGAATGACATTATTATTTGAGATGGGTAGGCTTAGATGTCAATTTATTTAGATTATGGGGACGAGTTCTTTGGTCAAGAACAAGTTTACATAATTATCTGAAGATTTTATAAGTATAATTAACATTTCTAAACAGTGTATTGTAGGGAAAAAAGATATTCTATACAATGTGTGAGTAGCCTTTCTGCAATGAGCTGAAGGACTCCCTTGCAACACCAGAGTTTTCCAGAAGGAATTCAACCTCAAGACTGTGATAAAAATTCTACCTAAATTTCTATATTCCAGTCTGCCATGAAAGTTTCTCATTTATAGTCTCTCACAATTTCCTCAACCAACTTGTTAAAGTAAATATCTTTTCAGATATAATTATACCCCAGTGGTTCCGATTTTCTGGAGCAATGTGAAAGAAAATATTGTATTGACACCAAACTGTAAGAAAGACTTTATTCAAAGATTTTATTCATATTTTATTCTGATGGGGAAGAAGGCACAGGCTCAGCTTTGAATAAAAACACAGGCAAGAATGAATAAATCACCAAGGTGCAGAGGGAAGAAATTAATGTTAGGTTAATTTCTAATGGACATGCAAGGTACAGGGATTTTTCCTAAATCTACTGCAGATTCTTACTGGCCAGAATGATCAAACATCAGGGGTGTAGAATGAATGATTTTAGCAGATAGCCCAGGGATCAAATTGCGTAGTGGTGAGATTCTTGCTACACTGGATTAGCAGGATTCTTGCTACAATCAGACTTCTCAAGAACATATGAAGGTACTGAACACTGAGGCTCAGGACCAAGTTGGACTCAGGATCTTGACCTAACAGAAAGAATATGGCAAAATCTTTACTGATACAGTAAGAAATATCCCCCAAAATATCTTCAGCTCTGCAAATAGAAAAGCAGAAACACATTTTAGTCTTTTAACATGACAGGAAACATGACATGAAGTATAAATCTTGACTAGTTTCTGTATGTACACAAAAGCTTGAGAAGTCCAACTCTCCTATGAATAGTCATTTAGTCCAAGGAACATTTTGGAATTTTTGAGATATCTAATTGCTTACAGTAACTAGAAATTTTTTATGTAAGCAGATGATTGCAGGGTAATTTTATTTTTGAGGCAGGCTGTATTTTCAATATATTTCTGAATTTTAAACTTACTATGCATAATACTAAACTATATTATGATATCAAATAACAGCATTCTACATCATTAAATATTTCTTTAAGAGATTATAGCGAGATTACTACCTTAAAAACCGTGATCTCACCCAAAACTATCATTTTAAAATGCTTAGAACTGGAACTGAATATAAGAGCAGATAAAACTTCATTAGAAAAATCTAAAAAAATTGAACTCATTTAAATACAGGTACATCAATCTAAGGATTGGCTTAATGGTATATAAGAAGACAAGGGTACTAAAGGCTGCAGTTATATATACTCACTTATGCACCTCTATCTCTAACAATGAACCATTTCCACTATCAAGATGAAGAGGTAATAATGGTGTCAAGGTATCCCATGTAAATGAATCTCATAGGCATTGTAAAAACACATAATAGAAATGACTTTCTCACCTAGCAAATGACTTTCTAAAAGACCAGTTGTGGCACAAAATTCAATTATTGCAAATCTGAGTTTCTTCCCTCTTTCCTAGTTAGTATGTCTTTTTTGTTTCCTTGACAATAGACTAGTGTTTGTAAAGCTGTGATGGAGAAAAAAAATTGATGAAACCTGATAGAAGGAATGAAGAAATGGAGTATACAATATTATGTTATAAATTTCTCACTGTTTGAACCAGTAGAGGTTATTTCTAAGAAAAAGAAGGATCACAAGGCTGCACATACATTTATTATGTTACATCTTAACAGAGTATATGAATAAATGAGTTTTGTGTTAACCTCATGCTTTCCTGTGCAGTAATTGAGATCCCAAATATTCACTAAAAATAACAGCTCTGTAAGTGGTATAAAGTCACCATCTGTATAATTTAAGTTATAGAGCAGACTACTTAGAAAAAAAATCCATTACAAAAACATAAAAATGTATCTAACTTTCCACTGCAGAAAAAGTGAATAGAATTAAAATGTGAACATGCACCATTATAGGCAAATAAATACAATTTGCACAGTTTAAAGGCTTGAGTTTTTTAAATGATGGAGCCTCTCACGGTATTATTATTTTTGGAATAAAATATAATATATTGCATAATTTTAACCTAGTATGAACCCTTTTCTGTAAGTAGGTGATCTGCATTCCTGCAGGTGCTATGCAACTGTGATGTAGTCAGAGGACTCTCCTAATTGTAAAATAAAGGTATTCTCTTCTCCGCTAAGTTGAGGCCTGGCTTTATTTCATTTCCAAGTGTGATGCGGGCCGAAATGATACACGTATTGCCGGAGAAAGTTTAATGGACCATCTTTATGTTTTCTCTTTTTTTTCTCTGCTCTGGTGGTGATAAAGGGTGTACGTGTGGTAGGTTGAGGGGCTGTGCAGAGTAGCGAATGCTGCATACAATCCAGAAGC